>BMAU01018763.1:0-187396 GCA_019973935.1 Trichonephila clavipes
TTAACACAATCCATTATTTCGTTTGAAATGGCCATTAACTGCAATTTTAATTTATAAAATCATTTCTGTTTGCTCATGTTTTTTTAGGTTTTGAGTTTTCTCACATTTACTTAATTAAGATTGATTTAAAGACCAATATATTTTTGACACATAGTTTATTTAATTTAAAAGCTCTTTACTTTGTTTTCATTAATTTTGTTTTGTTTTGAAAAAATGCCATGACCAAAATGTACGCAGTCTACTGTGAGAAATAATACTTGAAAAGGATGGAATATGACTGAAAATGGTAAATCTAAAATCCAGCTTTCAGGTGATATTACAATTAGACTACAGAATACAAATGTTGCAGAATGAACTAACTATTTCCCTGAAGTACCGCAAATTAGATTATAATAAATATATTGTAGTACTACATTACAGTATTTTAAAGTCATGTAACGAAAATTTAAACTTGCTTAACTGCCACGAAGGGGAACTGAGAAAAAAATAGACATTATTTACAAACTTGGTGATTTCTGGATTACGTTTGTATCACTACTATTTTCTGTATAAATATTTTGCATTTAAAACTCTTGTGAATATATAAGGTTCTGATAAAACTGAATAACTGATCAAATTAAAAATTGTTATCAATATTATGTGGAATAATATTTTGAATTAAAAAAGATATTTTCAGTCATATTTATATATATTTCAAGTAGAATTTTCATGTAGAACATAAGTTGGATAGTAACATAAAAAGAAATTAAAACTTTACATGCATAGGAGTTTTTTTTATGCCTTTACAAATTTTAAATGTGTTTTTCTCAGATTTTTAATTTTTAAGATGAGAGTGTTTTCTAATCCCTAAGGCGTTTTTCCTGTACAAGATAGAGTCTTGAAATATTTTGTAAATATTCCCTAACATATATGTTCTATAAAAGTTCATATGGATTTAGGTCTGAGAGCTCTAGTTATTTTTTAAAAATATCTTAATGTAATATTAAAAAAAAATTGTGTTTTGCCAGGTTCAGCCATACAAATAATTATTAAAATTCAACAAGGAGATATATTTTAAATTTTATACTTTTTGTTTGCAATAATCTAAGAAATATACATCACTTACAATAATTAAATATTTTTAATAATTTAGCATTTTAGAAAGGTTTTAAAAACTTCAAAACTGTTCAATGCTTTAAAATTGTGAAATAATGGCTAGTAAAACTAACCTATTGTTTTCAGAATCAATATAATAGTATAATCTGAATATAAAACAAAAATTAATTTTACTATGACAAAACTGTTTACGACGTCTACTCATACTGTAAAAAGAATGAAAGATAAATATGTAACATAGTGGCAGTCAAAAACACATTCATAATAAGTAAAAAATTCTGTCCCGCTACTAATTCCAATGCATTTTCAAACTGTAACTAAAAACAATTTATATGTTTATTAGGCCAGAAATTATTTATATTTAGATATATTTTTTCCTTATTTACATAATGAATAATGGCAAGATAATTTGTAAAATCAAAAAGATTTTAATGGAGAAAAAAAAGCCAGACATAATTTTAGATATGTAGAAATTTCATTATATAATACACAAATATGCATGTTTTAAAACAAATAAGTTGGCTAAGAAAATGAAATTTATTAAAAATTTCCTGAATTAAGTAAATCAGATTTCATCCTCAAATACATATAATTGTAAGAAAATGTTTTATTCAATTTACAATCAATTACAAATAAACTTTTATAAAAAATAATTTTAACAGGTATAAATAGCAAAAAATATCAAAGAAGTATAAGAAAGACACATACATGTCGTTTACAGAAATGTCACAGTGTGGTATTTTTCAAAACACGGCACTGCACACAGTCCAACATTACAGTCTACATTGAAAACGAGTTTCTCTTCGAATACGTTTTCCATTATCATTTATCTTAAGGTCGCATACCACACATTTTCGCGATGTTCTTTTTTTTTGAAGAGTCACTTTCTACATATGAAGGGAAGTGCCTTCCAATTAAGCGGACTACATTTTCAGAAATTTTAGGGCCAACAAAGTTTCGAGAACCAGAATCACTACCTCCTTCTTATATCAATCGTTCTATCAGCTTCATTCGAAAACCAATATGATCTAAAATCCCACCATTTTTTTTAAAGATAACGAAGGAATTCCACACAATTTGATTTAACAAATGTCGAAAAATCTTCTTGTAGTATTTTCGCTGTTGATTTCGGGCAACAGGATAGTAAGATAGACACTGATCTGATCTATCAACACCCCCATGGTGTTATTATAAACACCACGGCTTTTGGTTTCAGCTTCACAGAATCCCTCTTTTTAGCTTTCACTTCCATCATGTCAGCGTTATGAAAAGTGCTAAGCATATGCAAGGGTTTTTTATCCTTCCACATTAAAACACACATTTTACCCTTTTGGAAGGCTATAATTTCCCCTTTCTTCACTGTAGAACTTTTTAATGAAACAGGTAAACCTTTTCGGTTTGGTCGTAAAGTTCCACAGATATCCGTTTTACTGCCAATAAGTATTTCTGCTAATTCAGGTGATGTATAGAAATTATCAGTGGATAAACAATAGCCTTTCCCCTTCAATTCGTGGATAAGAGTCAGGACACTTTTCGTCGAAAGACCATAATCATTATAGTTTTCGTTGAAGGCAGTACCTTTTCCCGTGTATATCAATGAGTTCCAAATGTAGCCACTTTCTGATTCGCATAACTGAAACAATTTAATTCCAAAACGGGCTCGTTTTTGAGGAATATATTGTTTTCAACTTAATCGACCTTTATATGCTATCAGCGATTCATCCACTGATATATCCGGTTTCGGTACATACACAGATTTGAATTTATGTACTACTAGATTGTGAAACTCTCTTATTTTTTTTTAGCTTCATGTTATGATCTAAATCGCTACTGGACTCATTATTCGCAAAGTGCAGGAACTTCATCAAAAGTCCATAGCGCACCTCACCCATAACTTTTCCAAAAAATGGAGTGGATAGAATTGGTCCTTTTGACCAAAACCACTTTTCCGCAGGTTTTTGTACTACGCCTTGTAAAAGCAACAGAGCGATAAATCTTTTCATCTCTTCCTTGTTCGCATTTTTCCATTTTAGAGCCCTAGAAGCAGGTGTCAATTCTGTATTTTCAAGGAATGATTCGGCGTATCTATTTGTTTCCTCTACAATAAATGAGAACATTTCATCGTCAAGGAACAGGTTGAAATATTCTAAAGGATTTCCAGAATCCCCGATACATACTTTTATTCCTGGATTTCCAGTAAAAGGAAATTTAGGATGACTAGGTAGAGGAGAGGTAACATCTATTTGACACCAGTCTCTAGCACTATGCAAGCAATCATCATCAGACTCACTTTCAGAGGATGAAAATTCTTCATCCGAACTTTTCTCCTCAATCAAACATTCATTTTCAAAATCACTATTCATTTTTAAGATAAATCAAACAGCCCTTCTTAAAAGGATTCGACAAGCAAATGGTAGCTATATATATATTTATTTAAGCTTTTATAAGCTTTTATAAGAGGAGCTTTCCAATGAAATTTGGGAGAGATTTTGGTAAGAAGCAGTAAGACCAATAGAAATGGAGATTATTGTTTGCAATAGACTATTCACAAAAAATAGTGGTGATTCAGGCAGGAACGTGCATCACCGCTTCAAAAGAGAAAGATAAACTAATTGGAAAACGGCTTTTCCTTTCTTGGAAATTCCGTTGAAAGAAGCTCTGGACGACCACCCACTTCCTCAAGAGTTGCCGAATTGTTTTCCAAATGGAAGATATTATCGGTGTAAATGACGTGTTTCGGATACTGACAGATACAAATGTCTGTGTTTGTGCCGTGTACATTTTTCAGTTAAAATTTACACGTCAGATAAAACGTCAGTAAATCTTTTATGTCCAAAGCTTATTTATCTCGACGTTTAAATCTTTGAATACGCAATGAAATGGAAAAGTTTTCGGATTCTACTAGATTATATTTGTTTCATTGTAATAATTTTATGTAAATTTTTTTAGTAATTCACTGTAATTTGCTTCTAAAATCTAAATATTTCTCTTACGCTTTAAATTTTTATACAATTATATTATCCAAGTGTTTGATGTTTCACGACTAAATCGTAAAATATAAGAAACAAAGGTCAAATATCACGAGTGCAGACGGCGCTCACTGATATATCAGTGTGAAAATTACAGCAGCATAAAATGCGACCGTGTTCGAATTATATCTAGTGTGCATATTTGGAACTGTTTAACGCACTCGAATTAACTCAAGTGCACGCGTTAAGGGTTTATATTGCATTCTAAATCAACACGGTGGCTACTGACGACTGACTACGTATATATATATATATATATATATATATATATATATATATATATATATATATATATATATATAATTTTGAACTGCGGTTAAGTGAAGATGACGATACCTGAGCTGATAACTCCCTTTCCAAACTTCCACCCCACACCTGCGTGAGGACTTTGGGCCTCGACATATTTAACGTGCATCAGCTCCTCTTCAACGCTAGGCTTTAGTGGCACCAGGGCTCGAACATCGGACACGAGTTAATGACCATGACAATCAGGCTACCGTGGCCGCAAAAGAAAATAGCAAGTTTGAAAGAAAGGTAACGGAGAAGTATATTTGTGAAGGAATAACTTCAAAACTTAATGAAAAACCAAAAAATCAACATTTATTTTAGATATAATAGTGAATATAACTTCGTACACCTAAAACCACTTTATGCAGTGTATTTTGAAAGTTAACGTTTCCCCTTTTAGAGAAACTTACTATAATTATGTCAAATTCCTTTCATTTTGCTCGAACAATGACAACTCCCCGAAACAATGTAATTTTTTTTGATACACAAAATTACTTATGGTTGAATCTAATATAATTCCCTATCCAATGAGTGAAACCCCTTTTTTATCATATAAATTGTGTTTGAATAGGAGAGGGTTAGTTAATAAGAACATTTAAAACAAGTGTCGGCAATCTATGGACCTGTGGCACGTAGTACAATTCTTGGTGGCACTTAGCACTACTCTACAAATTTGTCAATTCTTGAGTGGATGGAAGTTGATAATAGACTTTATTTGACAAACATCTTCTGAGTTATGGATATTTATGGAACTACGAAATAATCTGAAAGATAATTATAAGGATAAATTTACAGCTATTTTGTAAATAATTGAATGTTATTTATTGCTAGGGGATTTAAAGGTTGAAGAAAGAAAATTGCATGTACTCTGCTTTCCACTTTTGGTTAGGCATACCAAAGTAAAAAATCTTTCCTAATATGAAAAATATTTCGACTCTACAAAGAAATTGTTTAACAACTGAATGCTCAGAATCGTGTCACGCATAATACCACTGGTTTTGCGATATGAAAGAAGAGTGTTGAAAGAGTTAATTCGCATTACAATTTTTATTTAACTGTAATGAAGGGAAACATTTATAGTTCACTTTGTCTATATCTTGTTTAAATAAATATGTTGGAAACATACATTTTTAGTTGTTTTTTATCTTTGTTGAAGAAATAGTAACATTTTATATTGCTTATTTTTATGTTAATAAATGTATTTAACTGATCCATAATTAAAATAAAATAAAACAGTAAATCTAAATTATTTACCTCTATTCTTTAAACCTGCAAATATTATCATATGAATCGAAGGATTTCAAAAATTTCCTGCTATGTGGCACGCTGAATGATACTGAAAGATTGGTTTGGCACGTCTCAGCTACACGGTTGCCGCCCCTGATTTAAAATGTTGTGTAAGATAACCATTATATTTTAAAAATTTTATAAATATACAAAATGAGAGTATTTTGGCAGTACATGTTTTAAAAGGAGTAAAGTTTACGAGAACGAAATATAAAATTGTCTATATATACATATATAAGAAATACGGTTGATAGTACCGTAGTTACTGCCAACTCGCGACAATGAATTGGAAATTAATTTCACAATTCATTGTTATTAAAATATATAAAGTTTACATTACTTATTTTTGTATTTGTTATTTTTATATTCCTTACTGAGAAAACAACAATTGGGAGTTCATTACCTGTCAAAACTGCAGAGGCCTGGTTGGTTACTCCACAAGCTCCTACCTTATACTTACTCTGCCCTACTAAGTAAAAGTGCCGTCTTCTGCTCGTCAAGATCATGGAATTGCTGATATTGTTTTCCATATATATTAAATGTTAGTTTTCCAACTTCTACATCAATCTTTTAATAGTCTACACTCCTGCAAAGAGAAGTCTGAATTCAAAGCTATAAAAACTTACTATTCCCAACAATGTTATTTATACCTTTATTTTTTATAATCTATGAATGCGTTAAACTATTAATTTGTTATGGCGACTATTTAATATTAAATGCGAAATAAAACGAATAAATTTCAAACTGAAATTTAAATTGAATGTTTCAAAAACTGTCATCGATATTCTCATAACTTTTACATATTGTCGTTTTAGCATCTCACACATCTATCTTCTATGTAAAAATCTATTACAAGTTCATTAAATGTTTCAGCATATTTTTAAACATAACATGCAGTTTTCAACCAAATTGTGAGGCTCCGGTAGCCTAATGGTCAAGGTAACGGACTCGTAGCTGTCGTGTCATGAGTTCGACCCCAGTACCACTGAAGATCCACCGTGTAAAGGAACGATGCTCAAGCGTCGTCCTCGTCACTTGACCATGGTTTAAAATTACGAGGTCCCTCCCTAAGTGAGTGAATATTAACGTCGCACTGTTCAGCTACACGAGGGCTCTTTTGATGATGGACCTCGTAATTTCGAAGCATGGTCAAGTGATGAGGGCGACACCTGAGCTGCCCTCCCCCTCCTAACTACCACACTTCCCCAACGGAGGAGGTTTGAGCTCTCTACAGATTTAACGTGCACCGCCCCCTACACGGCGGGTCTTTTGTGGCACTGAGCTCGAACTCGTGGCATGCCAACCATGATCCGATACCTTGACCTCTTGGCTACCCCGGCCACAGGTCCGTCGCCAAAAGCCCTAGAGTAGTTGAGTAGAGAAGAGAGAGAGCGACGTTAATATTCCCTAACTTAAATAATATGAAATTTAAGGAATACATGAAAAATATTAGAAGTGGAATACATATATATGCATTAAAAATTTAATCTAAATATATTTTTTTAAATATCCAAAGAATTATTAGTATTTATGGTAAATATATATTTTTCAACTGAGTATGTGAGCCACGCATAAATATCTTTTTCGAAATTCAAATGCAGAATTTCAGTGCAGCTAATATAAAATTCCTAGTTTTGCATGGTTAAGATTTTAAAAATGTCCAAATTTTAATAACCTTTTCTTCAAACAACCACTAATGGAACATAAATGATGGGGGATTTTGCATAAATAGATATTTCTTTAACTTGAATTTAAAAAGGATCTTTATATTTATTTATATATGCGCAAATGTTAACTGTAAATTTGTCCAGATGCTTTTGATTACTCTTTATTTGAAGATTCAAGTTTAAAAATATAAGCTTGTAGTTTACGTTCTCTTGGAATGAAATTAATGCTCAGACATTTAAAATTCAAATATAATTCGTTATCTGAACAATACAAAACTAGGGATTCTATGTAAGATGCCCTGAATACCTGGCTTTAAAATTATAAATAACGAAAAGATTTAAATAGGGTTTTTTTTAGCAATGTGTAAAATTTTTTTTGCAAATAATGTAATACAGAAGCTTAAAATTAGTCATGTTTAGAAGTGTCCAAAATTTTAAAAGATTTTAAATTTTGAACCTTTTTTTTTTCTGTTAATTTTTGACACATAACGAAATAATCCTTTTTTAAAAAAAATCCCTGAAAGTATTGATTAAAATAAGAAAAATGAAACAGTAAATTATCCTTACTGTTTTAATATATACTTTGAATTTAAATACTGTAGATATTTTTTTAAAAAAATTAGACATACATTATAAAAATTTAATTCCATTTGAGAATTTTAAGGTAAGGAAAAAAATGAGATTTTTATCAAGCTATCCCCTAATTTTCTCAATTCGTTGACTTGCAATTATTTCCGTACGCTCTTGGGTTTAAAGAAATTATTCCCAGTTTTTTACGATTGCTGCAGGGGAAGAACCGGTCTCCCCGCGAGCCATAAAACTTCCCCTCAATGTCCATTGTGTCTCCCCGACCATCTCTAATTATCTTACAAGATGTTAAGCCTTTAAAGAGAGGGGGTGAGAATTTGGAAAAACACGGCTTTTCCGCTTTCGAACACGTTACTTGAGGAGGTAAAATTACGTTTGGTGCATTTTTGGTGAGTCCCCTGCCTTACGGAAAATTCCGTGTGGTCCGTTTTTGAAGCCTCTCTAGTAGGGCAGAAAAAGCCGTGCTAACCGCTTGGAGGGTTAATAGGAGAATAACAATTATCAGGGATTCTTTGCATATGACCGAGAGATTCATACTCCTCAAGAAATTCGCAATAAAGCTTACGCATGTATGGATATCTATCTAATTTTTTAATTGCTTGATTAAGTCTCTTTTGAGCTAAAATTAGAGAATTACCCAGAGTAGGTAACTCCTCATCCTGGACATGCATATAAACGATAAATCGACCAGTACAATCCCGTCTATGAGTGTTTCTAAAATGCATTTCACAAAATTCTTCTTTGCTTAAAGGCTTATCCAGGATGATTTCCTCTATTTCCCGAAATTTCTTTATGCAATTATCGATACTTTTCGATTCCGAAATTAAGAAACAACTACTTTTATGTTTAATTGTAATAATAAATCCCCTTACAATAAATCCGAAAACTGAATTAAGGAGGGTTAAATTATCGGATATTATTTTTCGACCATCTTTTACAGTTTGGTAGAAAAGTTCCCCTCCTTTAATCATATATATTTTTCGGGTGTGTCAAAAGTAGGGCCAGCTAAAAAAGAACGACTAATATCATTAAACTTTTTAATTCTAAAATTAGGTTGGGTGGAAGGAACAAAATCAGTAATGCTAGAAATAATTAGAAAATCTAACGGGGATGTGTAAGAGGAATCCTTATTACTAATAAAAGCATTATATATTTTCCATTTAATGTTTATTGAATTTTCACTTAATCCGCTGACTGCGAGATTTATTTTTTCTTTTCGAGGCCAAGTTTGAAGCAAATTGAAGGGTCATGAAATGCGATTGAGAAGCGCTGTCTAGAATTACTCTTCCGTGAACATAACTGTTTAACACTGGAGACCAAATACTCACGATAGCTGTGGACAGAAAAACGAATTTATTACTTCTGCCGCGTTGCGTGGTTACTACTGCCGTGGTCACTACAACACGGTTGAATGAAATAACAATAAATTTTTATTAACTTTAAAGTTAAAAGATTAAATGAGCAATAAAGAGGTAAGCTTCCTAAAAATACAACACAAGGTAAAAACAGGCACGCTACAAGAATAATAGATCAATTAAGTTCAGTTTTGGAGTCGTTTTGTTGAGCTGTAAGGTCGCTGCATACTCCCCTTCCAGTGTCAACGATACCTAGTTGGAAGATGAACTTTGCGACCAGAACGTGTAGATGGCTGGGTAGGCGTTGAAGCTGTTGGATCAGATTCCACAGTAGCAGGTGTTGAAGCTGTTGCATTAGGTTCCACAGTAGCAGGTGTTTCATTCTTGGTTTGAGGTAGTTGCAAGTCCTCAGTGTTAAGAAAGAAGGCAGGTTTGCATCTATCAATAGATACAGATACCCGTTTACCATTGATGTCAAGGAAAAACACTTTATCCTTCCTTTGTAAGACTTTGAAAGGGCCATCATAGGGTTGTTGAAGTGGACGAAGTGTTGCTTCCAACAGTCCTGGATGGATAAAAACTGGACGTTTGCCATGGTGTTTTGGTGGTTTAGGGTGAAGTGATTGTATGTGAGACTTGAGTTTCGAAAAAAATTCACAACATCATCGTCTGGCTTGGAAGAGTCAAACATCTCCCCTGGCAGTCGAATAGTGGTCCAAAAACTAATTCAGCTGGGGTACACAGAGTATCTTCTTTAAGAGAAGCTTGTAGACCAAGTAAGATGATAGGGAGTACTTCTGTCCAACGCTCAGTAGCATGGCACTTGATTGCACTTTTCAATGGTTCCCCGTCTTCTAAAGGTAAAACTCAACTTTCGATTAACCTAATTCCTGCATGTCTTTCTCTTTGTAAATATCCCCTTTTGTAAATATTTCCTTTCAACTTTAAATAAAATTATTTTTTACTTAAATGAAGTATCTGTGTTTCAATGACTTTGATTCAATTAATTCATCACTCACCCTTAAATACTTACCCCTAGACAACCCACCTCACCAATATAAAATCCCGCCTTCTGAAGAGTCTGATTTTTATTCGAAGATTTATTCGGACTCCCACATGTATTATGTTTAAAGATTTATTTGGAATATTTTAAATAGTTTCAGTTTTGGCACTTTAAGAGAGAGTATCAGCTTATTTACTCTTATAATCTGATACACAAAAATCACTGTTGGCTTTTTTTAATACTATATTAACTTTTCGATCACACACTTAAAACTATTTATTTTTATGCTTTTTTTACTGAGTTATGGCATAATTTTTAATTTCCTTTCATTCATGACTAAAAAAAGCCTCTTTCTCACATTCTACTATTAAAAAAAATTGATAGAAAAACTGTTATATTTGATTGCTTGCATAATAAGATTTCCTCCTTATTTTTAGTACATTGCTCTCCTCTGACTGAATTTTTTAGTGAAAAGGGCCATGACTGGGACGTGATTTCGATTTCGATTAACGTCTCAGGGATAAGGATCTAGCAAAATCCTCCTTCCCCTAACAGAAGTGTATGTTTCCTTATGAGAGTGGACAGTCCTGAATGGAATAGAGAATTTCCTGAGGATTGTCTGAAGTGGCATGGTGATTGGAGGACTAGGTGAGGTAGCAGAGTGACGTCATCGTCATGGGCGGAGACTCCATCTGGTTTCGGCGGGAAAAAGTCCTGAGAGATAGTTCGGAACTGACAAGTCGATATAGTGCACTGTTATTGGTTGGTGGGAGTAAGTGAGTAAGCTCTCAATTGGCTGCCCTGAAGTTTGGGAGATTGAACTGAGGTTGATAAAAAGGGGGAATTTTCTGGTGGGTGCAGCATGAAATTAAGTTTTTAGTTATTTAAATGGGAGGGTCAACTCTGGACGGCAAAGCGTGATCAGAGGAAAAAGAGCTATTAGCCGCCCTGCTCCACTCCAGAAGGAGTAGAGCGAGATTGGTCAATAGTTAAATCTGCAATAGAAAGAGGTTTCCAAAAATTTTTCTCAAAGAGAATTTAGCAAATGTGTCATTCACCACCGGTGAATGACGGGGACGTGGCGTTAAGGGGGATTATATGAATCCAGGAGGATTCTCCTGGGTCTTTTCGTATAATCATTTAGTGGGTAATTTTGAATATATGACTGGGACGCAGGTTGAGTATCTCTTTTCTAGCCCCTCTCAAGCTAGTTTCCTCCCTGGTCATCTGCGCATGCTTCCAAGTAAGTGTTTTTTTTCCAGAGCTTCTGCGCGCAATCCTGCACATGACATCAGATCCCTGGAGGTGACATGATACAATTTGTTCATTCTACTGTTTGTGCTACTTTTGACTTGCTGCTCTTATGGCGCCAGATTGCTGACTTATTATAATTTATACTTTGTTTCGATTATTATAGATTTAGGTCAAAAGAAAGAAAAAGAGATGAAATACTTCAGTTTCTACAAAAGGTTTTTTTTAATTTTAAATTGAATCAAATCGTAGAAGCTGAAATTGTGTGTGATGCCCCACGGGATTCTGTTATGTGCGCTTATCTGTTACGTATGATAATGTGTGACTAGCTGTATGGCCCGGTGTTGCACAGACTTTCTCTGATTTTATAGATTGTCCCTTTCCTTCAGAAAATCAGCACTTCTAATACTTTTCTTCACAACTAGCTGCATGGCCCGGCGTTGCACGGGCTTTCTCTACTTTTATAAATTTTCCTTTCCCTTCAAAAATCAGCAATTCCATTATTCTTTTTCGAAACTACTTTGACTTGTTTGTTTCTTTCCCCTCCACTTAAGCCTGGGCATTACCGAGTGTGTATCTTAATTTCCTCTTTCCTTCATGACGCCAGCACTTTTGTGCGGGTGTGTGTGCATACCATGCGAGTGATTGCTATAATAATGTCATTAAAATTCTCTTTTTCAAATTTTTTTTAACTTCTTTCCTCTTCAGTTACCCCCTGCTTTGCACGGACATTTTTGAATGTAAAGGGTGTTTTTTTTAGAGGTATAGAACTTTAAATTGCAATAAAACAACGATGTATAATTCGATTGACATGAATTTTTTTTTATTCGAAAGATAATCTTGTGGCATTACATTTTAAATATGATTTCTGGCATAGGACTGCCACGGCTGGCTCGGATGTAGTCCAATCTGGACGTCCAATTTTCGATGACTTTTTCCAACATTTGTGGCCGTATATCGGCAATAACACGGCGAATGTTGTCTTCCAAATGGTCATGCGTTTGTGGTTTATCCGCATAGACCAATGACTTTACATAGCCCCACAGAAAATAGTCTAGCGGTGTTAAATCACAAGATCTTGGAGGCCAATTCACAGGTCCAAAACGTGAAATTAGGCGGTCACCAAACGTGTCTTTCAATAAATCGAGTGTGGCACGAGCTGTGTGACATGTTGCGCCGTCTTGTTGGAACCACAGCTCCTGGACATCATGATTGTTCAATTCCGGAATGAAAAAGTTAGTAATCATGGCTCTATAACGATCACCATTGACTGTAACGTTGTGGCCTTCATCGTTTTTGAAGAAGGATTCCACCAGCCCATAAAGCGCACCAAACAGTCATTTTTCCTGGATGTAACGGTGTTTCGACATACACTTGTGGATTAGCTTCACTCCAAATGCGGCAGTTTTGTTTGTTGACGTAGCCATTCAACCAGAAGTGCGCTTCATCGCTAAACAAAATTCGCTTATGAAAATCGGGAACAACGGCAATCTCGTTTTGGGCCCATTCGACGAAGCTACGCCTTGCTTGATCATATTTAAAATGTAATGCCACAAGATTATCTTTAGAATAAAAAAAAATTCATGTCAATCGAATAATGCATCGTTGTTTTATTGCAATTTAAAGTTCTATACCTCTAAAAAAACACCCTTTATAACATATTGTCATGGAAATTCCCCTTCTACTCTAGCTGTTAGCACTTCCTCTTGTTTGTGCATGATTTCTATATCAACGACATTACAATTCCCTTTTTCGAAATTTCTTCCACAGCTTTCCATTGTCACACACATTTCTTTTATCTCTCTAGAGCCCGGCATTACAGTAGCATTTTTGAGTGTAGAACTATTCCTCCCCCCCCCCATTATTTATAAATGTTGAATTAAAAAATCTTACAGATTGCTATTGAAATGCTTTTTTTTCTGATTGTTTGAATGTTTGATTCAACATATGTAAGCATAAAAAAAACAATATACATAGATAGATATATCTATATATGATATATTAGATAGATATATATGGTGAAAAGCCTATATTCCTAGTTTACATTCACTAAAAAAGCATTCAAAAACAAACGAGTACTGTCTGATAAAAATATTTTAGAATTTTGTTACAATTTTGTAGTTTTTCATTCCACTGTGTTTAGTAAATCCTTTAAACATGTATCTGGACGGAGAGAAAAAAAGTATATAATATAAAACTAACATATTCATTATTTTAACAATAATTATTTTCTTAGAACTTAAAATAATAAAAGGGGTTTGGTATTTTCATTTACTCAATCAATCATTATATAACAATAATTTCCTTTTCAGGTTTTGAAATAAAAAAACTGATTAAAAATGTTCATTGAGCAATTAGTTGTGTCATATCGTAAAATTAAAAAATGACTGTAAAAGAAAAATCTCGTTTATTGATAAAGACTTATTTAATATTTAAAAAGATTGCAAAATAATTAAATCAATATATAAGATATATATGTGGGACGGTGTCTAGGGGTAATGATGAAATTTTGGACGAAGGAAAGCATAAGCCGCGTTTAAAGAACAATTAATTTATTAAGATAAGGAACAGACTATATTTACAGCTTTGAATTATTTACAAGAAAATAAATGAAAGATAGTTCGAAAAGAGAGCAGGATGTGAGAGGGGGGCGTCAAACATCGCTAGGTCTAAAGAAGCGTTGTTTACGAAGGCAAAGTTGCTAAGAGGGCGTCGACCTTACTTCGTTCGTGTCCGGTGTGCGAGTCCCAAAAAATGATCTCGCGCTCAGCCACTATATGCGTCTGACGTCATCGCTCCGAATTCTTTCATTGGGCACTGAAATGCCTCGATTCAATTTGGTTTGTTTGGGGCCGCCATCTCTTACATCTCTCTCACTCGAAGTATATTGAGAATTTAAAACATTCTAATTATTCGAAATTAATTAAATACTATTTACTACAAGTTCGGCCATCCTGGAATCACTGACCCCAGTGATTTGACATAACATAGAATAATTTGGCCTATAACATCACTAGATAAATGAGCATTAAAAATTTAAAAAACATAAGAAAATACAATACAATTCACGCAAACGAAAAATACTAGTGACAATAAATAAAAATAAAAGAGAAACACAGTACACAATAATGAATTAAAAAACTCTCCATCTCTCATCCTGGTGAGTAAAATTTCATTAACTCGGCGGAAGAAGAGGTTAATTTAGGACCTTCATGGTTACCTACTCTTTATACCTATCTCTAGGTTTAACTTCGATTATTTTATATGGTCCTAAAAATTTAGGCCTAAATTTTAAACCTGATCCGAATTGTGTTCTCTGAATGGCCACTAAGTCTCCCTTCTGATACCTAGGTGCCTTCTTGCGTTTCCTATCGTAGGTTCTTTTATTTTCTGCTTGAATCTTCTGAATATTTCTTTTCGCATCATGTCGTCGTTGGTTCCTCTGTTCCTGCAACTCTTCTACCATCTCTTCCATTAATAGGTTTCTCAGGTAAAGGTCTTCCTTATATCTCATGGTAACGCCAGTCAATAGTTCAAATGGAGACCACTTAGTACTTCGGTTGGAGGTGCTGTTTAGAATTCTTTGAAGTCGGTCTACGAATTTGTACCATTTTGTAGGATCGTCGATTGACAACTTGGTCAAAACAGGGATTAGAGTTCGGTGGATTCTCTCCACTTGACCGTTCCCTCGGGGTACGCCGGTGGTGATCTGCAGATTTTGGATGTTCTCTTCGGTACAATAGTCATCAAATCCTTTGGAGTTAAAAGGAGAGCCCTTGTCTGTTATCATTCTTTTGGGATAGCCGAAAGTCTTTTGTTGTAACTTTAATTTGTCTAGGGCATCTTCTAGGTTGGTGGATTTTACGGGATAAAGCCAGGTAAACTTAGTAAAGGCATCAATTATTGTGAGGATATGTTGATATCTTTTGTTGATAGACGGCAAAGGTCCAATGAAATCTACATGATAAGTTCTTAATGGCACGTCCTCTTTTGGAATAGGATTTAGGAATCCTTTTTTTTCCCCACACTTTTTGTTGGCTAGAATACAAGGTACACAGTTAATGATCACGTTTTGTACTTGTTTGCTTAAATTAGGTATAAAAAATTCTCGTTTTACAATTTCTTCTGTTTTAGCGGATGAGAAGTGCCCTTTCTCATGAGCTAACTTGATTAGCTCGGTTTGCATATCCCTTGGTGCAGCTATTAATTCGCGGCCATCTACGTATTTGTATAATATTTCATTTTTAGTAAAAAAGTCCGTAGCATTATTTGTTCCTATTAGTGACTTTAAATTTTGAATATTTTCGTCTTCTTGTTGGGGTCTTTGTAGTCTTGCGGTGAGAGTATCGCTTGTAATTATGGTGACTGGGTACCTGCTCAGAGCGTTAGATTTAAAAAACTATTCTCCCTGTAGTTTATCTAATACATCCTCTATCAACGGCAATGGAAAGCGATCCTTGACTAATGTCCGGTTCAGTTTTCTGTAATTCACACACAACCGGGTGGTACCATCTTTCTTCTTAACTAATACAATTGGACTCGCATATTCGGATGTGTGTGAGCTTGGTCTTACAATCCCTTGTTCTAACCATTCGTCGATTTGCTTGTTGACATCTTGATTCTCAGAAAATGATAAGCGGCGTGCAGGTTGGTAAACCGGTATGTGGTCTTTCGGGATAATTCTCATGGACACATTTGTCGTTTCGGTCTTCTTTGGCTCATAGTTGGAGATTAATTCAAGCAGTTGTCTTCGTATTCGTGGATTGGTAACATGTTGAACTACAATTTCGTCTTCCCCTTCTGCTTCGTAAACTTGCATTTGCAGGAAACAATTTAGCCTCATGTTTTCGGAACTGAACACTTTCTTTATAGAAGCAGACAGAGGCTTGCTCCAGTATATCTGAACCTATTACTGCTTGAAATTCCAAACTCGGCGTAGGTACGACATGCCACGTCAGAGAATATTCTTCTCTATCTAGTTCAATCTTTCTCTGGAACGACCCTTTCGTTTTGACATCGTACTTCCCCAGTCCGATCAATACTGCAATGTCTTTCGAGAGTTTCGACGGTTCGATGATTCCTTTGCTTACATCTTCTCGAATGAGCGAAACTGAACTGCCACTGTTAATGAGAGCTTCAATAATCTTGTTCCCCATGGTTGTTTTTCTGGTCTTAATTCTTTCTCGAGTGGTTCGTGAGCAAATTTGGATTGAGGAGTCTGTAGAGTTATTAATTTTCGAACATTTGGGGCACTTCGTACAATCCACGGCATAATGACCTGGTCCTTTACAGTAGCTACAAGTTAGTCGTTTCCTTTTCCCGGAGTAGGAGGTACCGTTCAATTGAAAATGTTTTTTCTCACGCCTATTACTTCCACCTTGGAGATATTCAGTTCTTTGAAAGTAAGTATCGCTTGATCCGCTGGCTTCGTATCTTCCTTTGGCAAATGAGTTGTAAAATTTCGGTCTTAATGTTCTTCGGACACTTTCATACTCTTCAAATTTTTCCGCTATCTCGGCAGGTGAACTAATAGTAGACCATTCACCTAAAAAGTGTTCCTGAAACTCGTACGGTGCATTCTTCTTTATTTGGTTGGCTATAATTAGTTCTCGCAGCTAATCGAAAGTTTCTACATTTAAACCGGAAATCCATCCATCGAAGTACATTTGTATTTCGTAGAAAAAATCTTGCCAAGTTCGTTCATTAGATTTTCGGTGAGAAATAAAGAGTTGACAAAGTTTCTCCGGGGATAACTTGAACCTTTTTAGCAGTAAACTCTTAACGTGGTTGTAATCGTTGCATTTATCCGCTGGCTCTCTGGCAATCAAATGAGCAATGTCGATAGGAATCAGTCCTATAAGCTTCTGTACCCAGTCCTTCTTCGGCAAGAATGTTAATTCCGCATGTCGTTCAAATAAAGTCAGGTTCAAGCTAATATCGTCCTTCATATTACACTTATGAAAAGTTTCGTGAATCAGTTTCGGTGCTTGCGCGTTTTCGGAGTTATTCATACTATTGACATTCTTTTCAGCCTGTATTCGCAATTTCTCTAGTTCATATTCTCGCTCTTCTCGTCGCAATTTCTCCTCTTTTTCTTCTGTACGTATGCGATCCTTCACGATGCTATCGAACATTACTTTAACATTCTCTTCGACGTAATCTGGGCTTTTCACGATGAGATCCTTTAGTTTGGGTTTTGTCAAGACTGCTTCGACGATCAACCCTAACTCTTCGGCGAGTTCTATTAGATCCTCTTTTTTCTTCGAGAGAAGAAATGCCATCTTTTGCAACAAAAGATTAAGAGTGGTGGTTCAGAGAACAAATTTAAAATTTTAAACTAAGTTTAATTTTTTTTAAATACTTAATCCGAATGTGAAAAATTTATCCAATAACGCAGAAAAAGCTCCCTTACTCAAACAAGAGGAAAGATAAAACGTAAATAAAGTACAATTATAACAGATATATGAATAAAATGAACAAATACTGAAAAACTCTGAAATCGACGCTAAAAATATTCATACAACGAAATTGAAAAATTATGACAGAGTAATATCTTAATTTCTTGAAATATAATCAATAAAAATATATTGAAGAATTTATAGCAGAGCAGTATTTTTTTAAAACTAATAATAATATATCACAAACTAAAAGAAAACCACAAAATATTCGTAAAAAAGTATTTAAAAAATTAAACAAAATATCTATTTCCTTAATTGCTAGAAATATTATTTAAAACAACGTTTGTACACAAGAGATAAAGATATTTTACCAATGTTTAAATCTTATTTTCGAGGAATCAAAAAGAATAAAAGACAATGTTCTACTATTGAGAAAATCAAATAAAAGAAAACACTATTTTCACAAATCATTCTTATTCATAACTAAATCATTCACTTAGTCGCAACTACTGATAATTAAATTTAATACTCTTATTGTAAAATACTTTTATGAGACGAATTGATACGAGAAGAAAATAAAATATTTATGATTCTTAGTTATTAATCACATGAAAACAAATTTTAAAATAACATGGACAGATGATTATTTCGTACATTATTTCTGCAATCGTTATTTGATAGGAAAGTACCACACTGACCTGGCGATTCGCTGATTTTCGATGATGACGGGAATGTGGGACGGTGTCTAGGGGTAATGATGAAATTTTGGACGAAGGAAAGCATAAGCCGCGCGTTTAAAGAACAATTAATTTATTAAGATAAGGAACAGGCTATATTTACAGCTTTGAATTATTTACAAGAAAATAAATGAAAGATAGTTCGAAAAGAGAGCAGGATTTTACCTGTGAGATGGGGGTGTCAAACATCGCTAAGCCTAAAGAAGCGTTGTTTACGAAGGCAAAGTTGCTAAGAGGGCGTCGACCTTACTTTGTTCGTGTCCGGTGTGCGAGTCCCAAAAAATGATCTCGCGCTCAGGGACTATATGCGTCTGACGTCATCGCTCCGAATTCTTTCATTGGGCACTGAAATGCCTCGATTCAATTTGGTTTGTTTGGGGCCGCCATCTCTTACATCTCTCTCACTCGAAGTATATTGAAAATTTAAAACATTCTAATTATTCGAAATTAATTAAATACTATTTTCTACATATATTACTTTTATTATATTAATTATAAAATATTTTTTTCTATATTTGGTATCAAATTAAATAATAATTTAACAAAAACAAATATTTCAATGTAAGTGAGAAAATTAGCAAGCTATAAAGTAAACAGAAATGAATGAATGTAAATAGAAATAGAAACGATATCAGAAAAGTAATCGCAGTAGTAAGTTTCTGCTATTGAACTATGGGTAAAATAACCTGAAATAGATAAACCGAAAGAAAAAATTAATGATAATAAGCTGATTAACAAAATATCATAAATAAGAAGTATTAGGAAGCCATCAACAGGAAAAAATTAAATTATTATTACATGAGGAATGGTGTAATACTATCTAACATCTGTGTAATATACCTAATATAAAGTATTAGTTATAATTCAATACTAAAAAAATTAATTTAGTATGAACTAAAATAAAAAAAATCTATTTAAAATATGTACCTGTGGAAATAATCCAAAATCAACAACAGTACTGAATGATAGAACAATAAAACATGTTGCTAAAAAATTAATTATTCAAACAATACTTTTTCGCAATATTTCTATTAACAATTGTAATTCTATTACAAAGAGCACAAACAAATGAGTACATACAATCATAAATAACTATAGTGATAACTGAAATATATATATCATATATGGGCAGTATGATAATATATAAAATATGTATATAATCCCTAAAAAACTACATGAGGATAAGATTATCAGAAGCAACATTAAACCATCAGATGCAAAATCAAATCAACACTGAATTTTAAAGAAATCCAAAAGAAGATATGAGAAAATCTTTTCAAGGTGCATATTTTTTGAGCTAACATTTTTTTTTATCACAAATGATTGATTTATATATTGCAAGATTGTCAAAAGCAAAGTTAAGTCGAGACAAAAAAAATCAGGTCAACATTGAACTTAAAGGAATCAAGAAGAAAATATGGGAAATATTGTTTCAAGGTCAGCAAATATATCATAGTTGTATCCTAGATCAGCAAATAGCTTTTTGTTAAAAAAAAGTTCTGATTTTTTTTCATTTAAAACAAAGATGAGATCTTATCGTTCATAGAGATCATAAGGCCATAAACAGTGACATACAAAAAACATGGTTCACAATATTACCAATTTGTCGATAGCAATTAGTTTGAATTAAGTGTCATTTTCTCTGTTATACTTCAAGCAATATTTTTCTACAAAGATGAAAACATTGAATTAGCTGATGAAGGAAGAATAGCAGAAATCTTTATTTTCAACGACAGAAAATATTATAGCAATGTATTGATATGTAAAAAAGGTATACAATGAATATGTACAATTAGCTAAAAACTACATGAAGAACAGATTGTCAGAAGGAACATTAAGCAATGATGCCACAAACAGTTTTGAACAACAACAAAATAACAGAAATTCTTACATACCGTAAAATCCGGCGTATAACGCCCACTTTCAGCATAAAAAATTAAATCAAAATTTAAGGGTTCAAGAGCTTTAAAAACAAAAAAAGATGAATATAGAAAAAAATTTTGACTTCTAGAAATATCGAAATGCTGTTTATTTAAAAGAAATGACACTCCTTGTGAGCTTAAAGAGTTTTAATTCTATATAGATGTATACTATTTTTTTCTATACCTTGGAATAATACCTCAAATAAATTATTTCAAAACATGAGAGCATTGCATTTGTACATTTCAGGTCTCTTCGTACAAAAGAGGGTATGCGTTATATGGCGAGCACAACAAACATTAAAAAATGCAGCTCAAAAGTATAGGTGAGCATTATACGCCCGATTTTATCGTAATCTGATATTTTCCTTTGCATTGTTTTTTTTAGCATCAAATTGTTCGATATCGTCCCCTTTTTTATTCATTTCATTATTGGAATGCAAGTCTAAATAACTATGCATATCTTTCATGATATTCAACATTGATCAGCATCAACTGATGAAGGAAGAAAAACAATAATCTTTTTTTTTCAACCAAAGAAAATGTCATAGAAATATACATTCATAAAATCTTTAAAAATATATATGAAGAACAAACAGATTGTGAAGGAAAGTTAAATCATAATGCAACATGACAAAAAATACACTAACTCTGAATTTCAAAGTGCAAAAAAGAATTACTTTTTAGAGCATTCAATCCCATCCATAGTCTGATTTTGATGAAATTACCATAAACAGCTCAGAAAATCTTAGACGTACATAAAAATTCGCATTAGCATTTGTATTCTCACCTATTAGCATCACTGCATTTAAATTGGCACCAGGCGAACTGTGTTATTTCCCACCAAAATCTTACAAATCTCTTTTGTTTAGTATAAAAATCTTTGTTGTTTTGATATCAAGGAATGATTCGTGTGGCTACAATTTGGTTGTGGTGACACTAATAGGTTAATACCTAAAAATCTAACTTAAATCATGATATCTACAATCTTATAATCCCAATAAGTTTTGCAATGAGTTTCATTTTCTTTTTGTTATCCTAATACTATAATTGCAAAAGTTTGTATGCATGAATGTTTGTTACTCTTTCATGCAAAAACAACCGAACGGATTTTAATGAAACTTTACAATAATATAGCTTATACAATAATATAATTTTTTCTTGTTTATTGTAGTTTTAATTATATGATATCGTGACTCAAGTTTATAAATCAAAAAATGATTTGGGAAGCTTTTAGTAAACAGAAGCTTAGATAATGTGGTACTTATGTATTAGGATCACCACAGCAAAATTGGTGCCATGCGAATCACACCTTGATACCAAAACAACAACGCTTCTAACATATTTTATATAAAATCAGTCAGATTTTGGCGGAAAATGGCGCAATTCATGAGGCGTCAATTTGGCTGCGGTGACGATTGTACGTAAATACTGATAATAAATACTTATTTTTTAACACCAATATCAGGGGATTATTTTAGACAATGAAATTCACTTCTTACCTGCTTTTAATCTTATGTTCAAAATTAATAATAATCTGTTACAAAAAACTTTACTGCTTTTCTTTGTTCAACGACAAATTCTAAATCTTGCTTATTGTAACAATAAAGTTGAAAATCCTAGCTAGCAATATAACAAAAAGAGAATATAGTAATAAATACATTTTTCTACGCACATTTTTTAATGATTTTATTATGCAGGTTTGGTAGTAACAAATTGATCCTTATATCAAAATTAATACTTTTATCACTTTTGGACCATAATAATAAAATTTAGTTTGCATGTTTCTTTTTTGTTGAATTGAAATCCGCTAAGAATGCTCCAGAGGAATTGATGTTAAAAATTCCGTTTGGGCTCTATTAGATTTTAGACTTGAAAATTAGCACATATATTTATTTTACGAAGTAGAGATCCATTTAAAGTTGCTTTTGTGGAAATTCAATTAATTATTGGGTTAGGTGAGTAGAAAAAATCTTTCTACTTCTATTTTAGATATTATTAGAAATTCTTAATTCTGACCTTTTTATATCAAGAGGCGAGAGTTACAGCTATAAAAATATTTTTCAATACAATCAAATTCTTAATGCTAGATATAAAAAATTTATGAGTATGTAAACAGTATTTATTTATATAACATCGTGAAATACACAATGAAGCGGTTGGATAATGCCTAGTCAGCTATAATTTTGTACTATTTTGCAATTGATAAAACATGGAATTAGCAAATAAAAGAAGACCAAATTATCATGCTATTAGGTTGGAATTAGGTAAGATGTAACACTAAAGTGTACCGATATTCAGGCAATGATTGAATTTCAAGCTTTACTTACTTTGGGGCTTAGTACCTTGATATCAAAATCAGATAAATTGTAGACCAAGCACAACCCTAGATGGATAATACAAAAAAAAAACATGTAAAAAAAATCTCGTTCGTAAAAACAAAAATTTAACTTAAATCGCACACTATTGGCAATCTGTTAATCCCAATTAGTTTTAATTGTCATTTCTTTCAGTTACATTTTTCTAATTTTTTGTTACAATGGAATTTGACAATAGAGAAAAAGGGTACTTACGTATCGGCGTCACCTCAGCAAAATTTGCGATATCAAAACAATAGATTCTTACGTGTTTTACATGAAAAGGAAAAAAAATCAGTCAAATCTTTGTAAAAAAAAAGTGCTACTTTGGCTGCAGTGATAAAAATACGGATGGAATGGAAGGAAATGTTAGTGATTGCGTTTTATCGCACTCTCTGAAGTATGCATATATCAAACCGAAAAGCAACATGTAGAAATCTGGTTAATAAAATTGATATATATGGAAGGTAGTTTTTTTTCCAATATTGCCAATCCATTAATAACAATTAGTTTAATTTAGTACAATATTCTCTTTTTCTTAAACTGCTAGCTAGGATTTTCTACTTTATCGTTACAATAAGCGAGATTTAGAAATTATCGTTGAACAAAGAAAAGCAATAAATTTTTTTCTAACAGAAAGAAACTTTGTAACAGATTTTTTTTTATCGTAAACCAAATTGTCATGCTATTAGGATGGAAATAGGCAAAAGGTACCACTACAGTTCACTGATATTAATACAATGATTTAGTTCCAATCTTTGCTTATTTGGGGGCAGACTACCTTTTGTTGTTGCTATATCAACATCAGAGGTTCGAAAGAATAAGGAAAAGCAACCGCACACACCCAAGGATGTTTTTGCATTGCTGACTCTTTAAAAATAACATAAAATTAATAAACATGGGAGAAGCAAAAATCTTTCAGTTACAGGAAAAAGGTTTAAAGAGTGTAATCAGGCTTTCTTGATGCTCATAGAACAGCTAAGATTAATCGAGAGCATAAAATGAAATAGAACATTTTTTGGAAAGTGAATATCTTTTAAAGTAGCCAGCACAATAAAAAGAGTAGCTTTAATAAAATTAAGCCTTGTAAGATGGGTAGTTGTTCCATAAGGCAATCACAAAAATATGTAAGTAATAATCATAAACAAAGATTACACAGATACATAAATTTAATGCGATGGCTAGGCTTTAGTATATTACCCACTAACGCGTTGGCGGGCTTGATATCACAATACAGAAGGTTGTCGGAACTAAAGTAAGTTAAGCTTACAACTATATAAATCATTGTTTGAATATCAGTATATTAAACGTTACATCTTACCCACTTCCATCCCTATTTGTTCTAAAACTACATTACGCTCAATAAAACACGATAACACTGTAAAAAATTGGAATCTACTGTTATGCAATTTGTTTTGCCAAACCCAAAAATGAAATTTACAAAAAACATTTTTTACGACAACTTTTTCAAAAAACAAATGTAATCCCACCACAAAAAGAGTTTTTAAAAAATAATAAAAACCTAAAAAATATATATTTAGGATAAAATGCACTAAAACCTCCCCCAAAATTGCTCTAAACATTAATTTTCGCAAAATTGACTTGACACATCTAATGATGTCATAACTCCATTTCGCTTAAAAATTGAATTTAAAAAAAAAATCTAAAGCGAATTTCGAAAAAAAAACTCTTCAAGGTACTCAGAACAATTACCTACAGCTTCTACGTGCCAAGTTTCGGAGTGTATTATGAGTCTCATGGGAGAGGTGTCGGAAAAATTACAGGAGGGATAATTGGTTTGTGACGGCCAAGCGTTCATAGCGACGCCGCTTATTGATTCTTCGATAGGTCTTCGGTGTAAATCCAATCAGCAGGGTTTTTTTATTCTCGAAATTAGGAACATTTTCTGATTTTTTCTAAGTTCCCTAATTTTAAAACTAAGCAACATTTCTGTTGCTTAATTTTGCCGGTACAGCTGAAACAAACAAATCATTTTCTTTATTTGTATAGATTATAACTTATCTTTATTCTAACTCTCGAACACTAAAGGATGTGAGGGGACATCCATCACACACTTAGGAATTTTTAACACAACTAAAAATTTTTAAATTGCTAAATCACGACCAGTTTTACCCGTTAAGCCAATTGAATTTTAAAGATGTTTAGTTTTAAAAATACTCAGTTAAATTTTTTAAACTTAACTCTGGGGCAAATATGCATTAGTGACCCACGAGCTAGTATTTAAAAAAATATGAACAAAATTTGACCCATGTCTAAAAAAGGTTCGTCATCCCTGTTCTATATAGAAGTATATTATTTTTTTCTATACCTTGGAATAATACTTCGAATAAATGACTTGTGTATTAGCGCCACTGCAGTCTAATTGGAACCACGTGAATCATGCTATTTCCGACCAAAATCTTATATCTTTTTTTTATATATAAAACACGAAATTTTTGTTGTCTTGATATCAAGGAGTGATTTCCAAGGCACCAATTTGGCTGTGGTGACACTAATAGGTAAATACCTAAAATTCTAACTTGTACCAGTGACATTCGGTTTAGCAAGAATTGCAAGCTTGAGGTCTTTACAACTGTTGTACCAAAATTTGTACAAATTTTTTGTAAAGTCGATTCCTTAAAAGTCAACATAAAGTTAGTAACCAAAATGGAAGCAAAATTTTTTCAGATACAGCTTAAAGGTTTAAAGAGAGTGTGCCCTCCGGCCTTCTTGATGCTAATAGCAAAGCTATAACAAATCATGAATATCAAATAAAAAAGGATATCAGATGGTATGAAAATATCTTTAAAAGTAGCCAGTACAGTAATTAAGTTAGACCTTGCAAGAAGGGTAGCTGTTCTATTACACAACCAACATGTAGCACTACAAACCACAATAATATATCAGAAATATACATGCACAAAAACACAAAAGATACATAAATTTAATGAGTATTAAAATAAAAAGGCAGCCTTGCAGAAAACAGATTCTATTATTATCTAAAATCACAGCTTTTTTAAAAAACAAAATATACTGATTTAATATGAAACTGTATCCGGAACACACACACACACATACAAAACATTGAGCAAACCGGTATTGCCCATAGTGGCAAAAACTTAGAAGATTTTAATTTCTGAAAGTCAATTAGCATTAATGAATTAAACAATGTTCCATCACTTTTGTTTGAAATTCCGGAAAAGGATAAAATATGCTAAATTAAGAAAACACAATTCACTTTTGTCAACATCGATCGCTAAATCAACTGTAAAATTTTCGGGCGCAAAGAATTCTTAAACAAATACACTGTGTTGGCAAAACAGCTAACTAATTTTACTAGTGATCTCTTGTATTCATCTCTATCTGTATAAAGGGTCATTAATTCTCTCGTGTTTTAATGTCTTAATCGTATCTGTAATTTAATGAATAGTATCTTTTTACAGGACTATGAATTTCGTCAAACCTAATGATGTTAAATGAGAAAGTTATTTGATTCCCAAAGTAAATTTCTGTTACACCAAAAACTGGTTGTGGTTACTTACGCCGCCTGATCGACAGTAACGTCAAATCAAGGCCCACGAAATTCATCGTGGCAAGGGGCTAGTAGTACGCCTGTCGTGAACCGTAGCTTTGAGCACCGTACAGGTGACAGTACGATTTGGCTCGGTTTCACCCCGATTTAAAGGGAAAACAGCCTGGGCTTGGTTAGAGATCTCCCACCTCTCTTCTCCTTCCACCAACCTCACAAGAGAATTTGAGGCTCGACGGCTATTTAGAGTACCCTCATGCCGCAAAAGCTCTATACATTTACAAACATCCATGCCTTCTCCGGGAATCGAACCCAGGCCCTATGACACAGCATTCGGAAATCACTTAATCACTATACCAGATGGGTGACACCAAAAGGTGATTCTAGTTATAGTTAAATTTGGATAAAAAAAATTATCTATACCTTTCTTTACTGCATTTGATAATATTTCACTTTTCGTACACATGTGTGTTGCTCTTATCCTGGTTTCCTCCATTTCATTTCTATACCTATAAAGTTCAGAAACCTACCTTACATATTCAGTTATTATAATAGAGAATATTTAAATTAAAGGAGTACAATACATACTGCAAGGGTAATTCATTTAATACATGCATATTAAAAAATAAATAATCTACACTATTAAAATCCGAAGGTAAACAAACGTATCTATGTAGGTAGGAATGACGCCCTATGATCTCAAGAACCACAAGACGCAGAAACTAGCAGGAGGTATCAAAATTTCGGGAATGATCCTAGGAATCCGTTTTGGCTATTTATATTCCGACATTCCAATTAGTTAAAAAGATATTAATTAAAAACCTTAAAACGCATTTATAATGCACGTGGCGCCATCTGCAGAGAATCGGAAAGATCATTTATTTCCAGGGGAAAAATCGGAACTTTGTTTTTCAGAAGTTTTTTTTAAAAAATATTTAAAAATTAATATAATAAAATTATATATATATATATATACATCTTTCTTTCTTTTATCAGTCTTTATCAAATGAAGTCCAAAAAAAAATTTTTTTTTAAGGTATTAATCACGTTTTGAAATTTGAAGTTTTATCTACAAGTTGCTTATAAAAATATTGCGGATAAAACAAACAAAATATTTTTTTTTAAAAAAAATATTTCGTTTGTTTTATCTTAAGAAATGTTTAAAACTATTTCAAAATAAATTTAGAAATTACATTCTTTTTTTTTTAATTTATGGAATGGTTCGCTATTTTTTTAAAATAAAAAAACATTCAGGCAGAATTTCTCTCTCTTTGAATAACGCATTCTTTACAATTCAAACTAATTACACTGTAAATGGTTTTCATGAACAAAATATTATACGTAATCTGTACAAAGATTGATAAAATATCTTAAAAATTACGGTTAAAATAAAATGTGTTTCTCAATTTTTTTCTTTTTTGCGATAATTATGTAAACGTTACTTTTTTTTAAAGTTTTTTGTTTAAAAATTACCGTTGCATTCAATCCATATATGAAGTTTGAAAGCATTAACTTAAAAATGAAGCCCGAAAAAAAATCTTTTACTTTAACGAATAACGAAATGGCATATTGAAAAAAATCTACCTTTATTTTAAAGCCCAATTCAATACTCTTCCCCGGAGTAAGCGTAGCCCAGCTGTTTAATCCGCTGCTTTATAGAACGGTAGAATCTGAAGAGGAAGAGACTTTCCATTTCGCATCACGCCACTTTTTTTTAAAAAAAAATTTTTCGCTTTTCGTTTTTTTCCCTTTTCGCGAGAAATATTTAAGCATTATTTTTGTTACATTTTTTGACGCTTAAAATAATTAAAATGAAATACCAAAATGTTTTTATCAGATCGGTTTTTTTGTTTTTTTCAGTACATATATATATATATATATATATATATATATATATATATATAGGCCTTCCCCATACTGTTTTTTTCTAACTTATATATTTATATGTTTAATCAAACGTTCAGAAAAAAGCAATAATTTCAATAGCTATCAGTTAATTTTCTTTCATTTATTAAAGAGTGTTTTTTTTTCATCTATAGAAGTTTAAGTTGGCATTACTTTCCAAGCTGACGACCGATTTAACAGTAGTCAAGTGATTTATTCTCAGTTTGGTTTGGCAATTCATCATGAATAGACTCACGCCAGAACAACGCTTTCAAATTGTGCAATTTTATTTCGAAAATAATGGTTCTATGCGGAATACATATTCCCGATTTTCATAAGCGAATTTTGTTTAGCGATGAAGCGCACTTCTGGTTGAATGGCTACGTCAACAAACAAAACTGCCGCATTTGGAGTGAAGCTAATCCACAAGTGTATGTCGAAACACCGTTACATCCAGAAAAACTGACTGTTTGGTGCGCTTTATGGGCTGGTGGAATCATTGGTCCGTACTTCTTCAAAAACAATGAAGGCCAGATTGGACTACATCCGAGCAAGCCGTGGCAGTCATATGCCAGAAATCATATTTAAAATGTAATGCCACAAGATTATCTTTCGAATAAAAAAATTCATGTCAATCGAATAATACATCGTTGTTTTATTGCAATTTAAAGTTATATACCTCTAAAAATACACCCTTTACTTATAGAATTTTGATTTTAATAAATATATATATGTTTTTTTTAAAGGATTATTTCTATTATTTCATTGCGAAATTAAATCTTTGTTAATTAAAAAGTACTTAGTCTAATTAAGAAAATAAACGGAATGGAACAAATTCCGAAAAAGGGAAATTTTTTGACATAGGTTTAGAAATCACTCATATTGTGCGCGTACAAACACACACACAGAAATGCTGGTGTCACGAGGAAAAGAGAAAGCCCAAGCAACGCCGGACTAAGCGGTGGAGGGGGGACTGGAAGTCATTTTGAAAATGAGTATTAGAAGTTCTGATTTTGTGAAAGAAAGGGAAAATTTATAAAAGTAGAGATAGCCCGTGCAACCCCGGACCATGCAGCTAGTACTACTCAAATGTATGTAAATATCTGGTTAACAACTTTCAAATTTGAAAATGTACTAATTTTACTATTTACAACATGAGCGACACAATTCGTAAAAGGTATATTTGGAAAACTAGTAATAGAAGCCGAAAATTAATGTTATCTTGTATAACTTTATATCAAATACAGCAAATTAAAAGTTTAGTAATTATATATGAGTATCTGAATGTAAAAAAAAAATTACATTAGGTATAAATTTAAATTTAAGAATATATGTGAAAATATGTATTACTCTGCTACTTTGTAGGAAATTTCACACCAACAAAACTATGGATACTACTTGACTTATTTCTTTTGTGTACTCTTTTAATCATTTTTATTTGTGTTTTATTCTGTGAATTTTGTTTGATTCAGATACTAGCTGATGTTTTTTATGAGGCTAAATATATACTTAAAATTTTAGTCTTTTAGAGAAAATTTGTAACGGACTTTTCAATGTACATCATTGCATTTATATAATTGTGTTTTTAATTACTTTTCATATTAATTGTACTAATATTGTGGATGAGAAATTGTTAGTTATATATGTGTATATTTAGTGTAGAAAATTTGTTTGAAATAAAAAATTTCTTTTCATTTGACTCAATTAAATTACACAAATGGTTGTAGTTAATACATTGGAATAAACTTTTAATACATGTTTATGAATTATTCATGAAAATTTTTCAAATTACCATGACTTTAAAAATAAATACAAAGTTGAATGTGAACTAAGTTATTAAGAAATAAAAATATAGATATTTATACCCTTGTTTGAAATACGTTATACATTGAAATCACATAGGAGGTAATACAAAATATTGATTATGAAACATTCAGTGATATTTTTTACTTTATATCAAAGTTAATATAGTATTTTCACACAGATACTGAAACCAAAATTTTTCAATCAAGCATTTTGATAATTTGATATTTTTTTAAATATCTCATTGTTTTGTGAAACCAATTGATTATTTTAGACAATTAAATATTTTTCAATTCTTTTTTAAAATATTTGTAATTAGGTCAGATATTAGTACATACTATTTACATTAAATTTCCATCAGGGAGAAATATTTTAAAGTAGCACTGAATGAAATTGAGAAAAGTATAAATGATTTTTAACTTTAAATAGTTACTTTAGATACTGATCTCAGTAACTTTTAAAATTGTACTTCGGAAAGGAATAAGTCTCAGAAATTTTTAAAATCATTAATTTATTCATTTTAAAGACAAGTAATTCATCTCATGAAATTCCAAAAACACTTTTAAAGGAACTGAATCTCTTCTTAATTTCGTTTAAGAACACATTTTTTTAAATAAAAATTATGTTTTATATTATAAGTACAGCCTAAGAAAACAGAATGTGCAGTTCATAACTTCCAACTTACAGGGAAAAAAAAGAATTTCTTAAATATAATTTTAAGTAAATTTCTCGAAATACATCATTAGAATCTTTTACAACCTACTTTCCTGGAGAAATGTTCTTTTTCTTACATCTTCAAAAAACATTTTAGACTAGGAAGTTAAGAAACAGTCTGCAAATTATATATATAAAATTTAAAAAATGGATAACTTGCGTTTGGGGGGGGGGAGGGGAATTAACACAGTTAAATCGTTATTATTTAATGTTTTGTGATATGATTCTTACTTTACAATTAAATTACGCTTTTATTGTTTACCCATAAGAAAAAAAAGAATCTTTTAAAATAATTCCTATATCGTAAAATATATTTTTTTTAACTCTCGCTATCTTTTTAAAAAATTCTACAAAATATTTTTAATTTCAATTTTAATTCATTCAGATCAATAAATTCGAAATACGATCCGATAGTAATAGATTATAATATTGATATAGCAATGGATTCATCATAAACATTTAATCTTTACAGTTATTAAATTATTTTACCTCCTATCTCTTTATCGTATATATCCTTTTTCACGTTCTTGTAACTTTTATTACTTAAAGTTAAACAACACAGATTGAAGGATAAAGAAGTTTTTAATGAGTTAATTTTAAGTGAATTGCAAATTAAACAAAAAAAGCTTTTCACATATCTCAGCTGAAGAAAAAAAAGTAAGAAAAAAATACCTTTGTTAAATTTTAAGTCTGTAGATCTAATAGGTGATATAAAGGATTTTTTTTATATTTATAACTCCCCGTAACACTCTTGAGGGTTGATTTTTGAAAATACCTCCCTAAGCTGATCTCTGCTCAGCAAAAGTAACACATTGTTAAAAGTTTTGTGACGCTTAAAATATTGTAAATAATTTATAACTGAAAGTGTCATACATTAATATAACTTTCTGCTGTATTTATTTTATGCTAAAATTGTAATACTCGCAAGCAACGCCGTTTCCTAAATAACAATGGCGATTCAATGGAAAACATAGCGAAATGTTGACAATAAAGTCAAGTTGGCAAATGTCTAGCTACTTCCATAGCTCAAACTTTATTAGAGCTTTGTAAGACCCGCCATGTAGGAGAGCGTTGCACGGTAATGCTTTATCTACCGCATTATGATTTACTGCAATTTTTTTCATGCAATATTTTTTTAGGTCACTACATTGAAAATTAAGGGACATATATAAACAAAACACTCCACTTAGGGAAATTTAATCGGTTAGAGCTAATAAATTAATTAAATATATTCCACTGTAAAATTAATTATATACACCATTCACTTAAAATAAATAGTCAAATCGTTTTCCAAGGTCTCCATAAACATACAAAAATATAAGACACTTAAATTTTGACATTAACTATTTTTGGGGGACAAAAATGATAATCTTTGCAATCCGCTGAAAACGCTGGCAGCTGAAAATGTAATATCTGCTACAAAACTATTTGCCTTCCCCGCTAAAATACTTATCATAGAACCCGTGCTGTCAAATATCTTGGAAGAGTGGATTTCAAAGAATATTCTGGCTAAGTATTGGTAGAACATATATTCCTGCTAAATTGGTGTGGCGTGGTAGTTAGGAGAAGGGGGTGCTAGCTCAGGTGTCGTCCACGTCACTTGATCATGGTTCAAAATTATGTGGTCCGTCGCCAAAAGCCCTCATGTAGCTGAACAGTGCGACGTTAATATTCACTCACTGAAAAAAATACAGTACAGTAGTTATAACTATTTTTATACTTAAAAATGCAATATCTGCCTATTCAATTAAAATTATAGCATTATAATTAATTACTAACCACACAAACAAATTTTGAAAATTTGTCCAAATGATGTAGTGTGAAAGAGAAAGTTTATTCAGACAGACAACAAATGCATCTTATATGCATATAGATTCGTTTGAATTCTTGTGTATTATTACTTTTGTAAGCTTCATGACATACTTTATGGTGTATCAGTATTTTAAAGCTGACTGAGCCACAGCAACATTTAGCTGGGTATAGCTAGTTATAACATAAAATTAAATCTTAAAAAGATATCAAAAATAAAAGACGACTCAATATTTTGAATAAATCAGTATAAACATTTTCATACAAACACTATATATATATATATTGCAAAATATTTATTTTGCTATTTGCATTTCAAACAGACATCAAACAAAATTTTAAAAATTGTCAAAAACAGATAAAAAAAAACATATTTAAGAAAAATACCACTGATTAATTTTGCCAAAGACATCGCAATGTGCAAAAAAATATTTGCAGTATATAATAACCAAAAAAAAATGTAAGTACTAAAATATAAAATAAAAACAAAAATTATATATTGAATTAATTAAGGATTACTGGAGGGAAAGATAAAACAGGCTAAGATAATACTCATAATATTAATTTCATATTGGTTGGCTACTCATTTTTGGCATGATTTTGAAATCACGCCAAATTGGTATGTTGCGGCCAGTCTAATGTTATAGTAATGTACAGAATTAAAGGTATTTACGTATTATTGCAACCTATTGGTGACATTATACAAAATGAAGCACATGATTGCCAATTCAACGCATACAAAGCTGGGATTGCCAAAGTGGCGAGTTGTCTTGAACGTTGGCGACTGTGCAAAAATACGCAAGTACTAAAAAATTATCCAAAGTATATATATCCCGAGCATAAAAATAAATTGAAAAATGATGTACAATACTAACATTAACTGACATAAAAAGAACTGAACTAACTTTATCAATGCAAAAGCATAATTTGAAAAAATAAGGTATTTACATATAACCCCAACCTTTTGGCGACATTATATGAAACAAAGCACATGACTCACAATTCAGCACATATATGACATGCGAAATCAGGGTTGCCAACTTGGCAATTTACTTCGAATGTTGGCGATTGTTAGGGTAGTACATAGGTGCCAAAAATAATTTATCTTACCACTACCTGCTTCCTCAACATACTCATTTTTGGCATGATTCTGAAATCACGCCAAATTGGCATGTTGCGGCCAGTCTAATGTTATAGTAATGTACAGAATTAGAGGTACTTATGTATTATCGCAAACTATTGTTGATATTATACAAAATGAAGCACATGATTGCTAATTCAACTCACACAAAGTTGGAATTTCCAAAGTGGCGAGTCGTCTTGAACGTTGGCGATTGTGCAATAATACGCAAGTACTACAAAAATTATCCAAAGTATATATATCCCGAGCATAAAAATAAATTGAAAAATGAAGTACAATACTAACATTAACCGACATAAAAAGAACTGAACAAACTTTATCAATGCAAAAACATAATTTAAAAAAATAAGGTACTTACATATAACCGCAACCTATTGGCGATATATGAAACGAAGCACAACAGTGGATGACAGTCTATTTTTGGGAACCTGGACTGATAAACAGTCTTCAATCCCATATCATGATGTCTTTGATGCAGGACTTGACTTCGTTGGTTTTTACAGTCTGCGGAGTGACATGACGGCGATTGGCTGTGGCGATGGAATCCGGGAGGAGGGGCTTAGAGATGACTACTTGGAGTTAAAGTTTTATACGGTGCTGAGAGCTTAGGACTGCTCTCTCAGTAAATTGGAGGTAGAAGTGAATTTAGCCTCAGGCTGGCTGCCCATGGGGGTAAAAGATATAAATATACACTGGTGTGCAAAAATTAAGGACGAAGTCGAAAAATTAGCATATCAGCTGAACGAAGAGGCAGAGCGGAAAGAAAGACCAATCAGGAGATTAAGTAAGGTGATGTACGGTAGCACATGCGCAGATATGCAGGTAGACGTAATGGGGGAGTGTCTGGGTAGTATAAAGCATGTTGTCGGTGTAAGATCAGTATTTCTGGCAAAGAGATTGCACGCCGTATAGCAGTTAAAATCACACCGAGTTGCTGCCTCAGCGAGAAATGGCGAATAATCAATCTGTTAGACGACATCTGGATGCTTTTACCCGAGGTCGAATCATTGGGAAGTTGGAAGAAGGCCGCAGTATGACAAGCGTGGCTGCAGAGTTCGGAATTGCTCACAGCATCGTTTCACGACTTTGGAGACAATTTCAAACTACAGGAACAGCTATCCGGGGGTTCAGTAGTGGTCGTCCACGAGGAACCACACCCGCAGAGGACCGGTACATTGTCTTACAGGCCAGAAGAAACAGGCGGCAGACAGCGGGAGAAATCGCTAGACACACGACACAGGCGACTGGACGACCGATATCGCGTTTTACCGTGGCCAGAAGACTGCACGGTGGTGGTCTGTTTGCACGACGCCCTGTACGGTGTGTACCTTTAACGCCTGTCCATCGGAGAAGGCGTTCTCTGTGGTGCCGGGAACACCGGAATTGGAGAGACAATGAATGGGGACGAGTACTCTTTACAGATGAGAGCAGATTCAGTTTGAGTAGCGATTCTCATCGCATACTCATCTGTAGAGAGCGGGGAAGCCGCAATCATCCCTCGAACATCATTGAAAGGGACAGGTATGGAGGTCACGGTGTTCTCGTTTGGGGACGCATCGTGCTTGGTAGTCATACAGACCTTCACATCTTCGACGCAGGTTCAGTCAACGGGACCCGTTATTGTAACGAGATTCTTCTTCCATATGTGCGTCTTTTTAGAGGCGCTATGGGTCTGCAGTTCCTTTTCATGGATGACAATGCACCATGTCATCGCACAGTAGCTGCCGAACAGCTCTTAGAGAGTGAGAATATTGAATGTATGGCACGATCTCCGGACCTCAATCCCATCGAGCATGTATGGAATTTTCTAGGCAGACGCTTGGCAGCTCGTACCTTACCACCAGTAACGATTCGGGAGCTTCGATTGGCGCTGCAAGACGATTGGGCAGCAATGCCTCAACTATTCATTGACACCCTCATTCTCAGCATGGGCAGACGCTGTGAAACCTGCCTAGCAGTCAGGTGAGATCATATCCCCTACTAAAGACCGGATGTGTCTTGCTGGACACCCATCACAGGGATGTTTCGGCCTTCAGTCGCATTGCGCTCCATGCTACTTTTTCAATAAAGCTTCTTTTTATCCCTCTGATTTCTCTTTTAGTAAGTGTTGCTTACATATTACACATGTCCTTATGTATTGGGGATCTTACGGTATTAAATGTGTTGATTTGGAAAGCTTTTGTACAAAGTTATATTGAAAAACCGTCTCGTCCTTAATTTTTACACACCAGTGTGTATATATATATATATATATATATATATATATATATATATATATATATATATATATATATATATTGATAAATGGTTTGAAATCCGAATTTGATCAAAACTTTCCATTAACTTTTAAAAGAAGGGTATTCTAAAGAAAATGATATCGATTTTTGATCATCATCTGTACGTTTTCATAACCTTACTGTATAACATTATTATTTAAAATAATTTTTATTCATTGTAGGAAAAAATAGTTCTATAAAATTTTTTGATTTAGTTTTCTTATGACCGCCATATTGATTATTTTTCACGCATACCGCAGGTTAGGAAACGCGGCTCTAATACATATTAAATTTGATTTATCGTATTACTATTCTGTACTTTGTATAACCAAAAATGTAAATATAATGTTAGCAACTGCAAACATAATAATAATAAATTAGTGCTTATCTTAAAATAAATATTCTCCCAAATAATTGCGTTGTCATAGAAATGAAACAACTGATTTCTGGAGGGGATGGAGAAGGAGTGTTCATTAACGTCGCTCTCTAAAGCAAGACTACTGGTGATGTACCTCGTAATTTTGAACCAGCTGGCACCCCCTCCCCCCTAAACCCTAGATTTTGGGGGGATTCGATGTTTATTCCTAATTCATCAAAATTGAAAGTTTTACTCTAGAGGAAGAAAGCGTTGAAACTTAATGCAAGTTTAAATAAAATAAAAACTAAATAAATTAATATGACTAGACGAGATATATATTGAAAAACACTTTTTTAAAACTTTTATTATTTATACGAGTAAATTACATTTCTAGAGAGTTTTCTTCCTTAACCTTCTTAGTCAATCATTTACAAAAACTCTGTAAAGGAGTAATTGTTACCAATAGTATGTTCTATTCCTTCACTGAGTAGTTTGTATACAAACGTCTCACGTGGGAGAAAATACTTCGCAGCTCTAGAGTTATTTTTAGTTCTTAAGGTCGCAATCTCTTTAACTTGAATTCTTAGCTTGTGTTGTTTTTCAAATTTATTTTTAAATTCTGGTAATTACCCTCAAATCATGGCAAGCTCTATCAAAAAAGCTCAACAGTATCCTACTGATAGGGGATTAAGACCTCAACAGAATAATGTGCTCGGATGATTATTCTACCACACATTCAGCGCTGCTAATAACAAAAAAAGGCTGCAAAACTTCACCATAAATTTTTCTCTTGCTGTTAAGGACAGGTGTTTCCAACCATCGTATTTGAAATTAAATATTTTTTTTCAGTTATCCCTTTTCCTTCTTTCACATAAAACGAATACTCATTTTGTTGTTTTAATATTTTTCTTGCATATAACAATTATATTACTGCTGGTTTTACTTCAAAAAATTAATATTTTTTCGGTGATAATTTTTTTTACCTCAGAGTAAAGAAGGGATATGGTGTAAGATTTGTGTTTAGAAAATAAAAAATGGAATGGGACTAAATATTTGTGTCTTTTATTTGTTTCTATTATAATTTTTTCCCCTCAAAAAATTAATATTTTTTTCTATGATAATTTTTTTAACCTCAAAAAATTAATATTTCTTTCTATCTCATAAATGTATCAATTACCTTCCTGTACTTTTATTTGGTTGAAAAAGTTTCGAATACTTCACATCTTTTTCATAGACATTTTTCAAATGGTGCGATTACGAATTATTTCTTGGAATTTGATTGCAATATTTTGGGCTGGGAGAGATGTGCTGAGAAAAGAAATATATTTCTAAATAAGCTAATACAATAACTTCGGTTTATCTTATTTTTCAATGGTATCGCCTAGGCATACTTGGAAAGAGCACTGACACATGTCAATAAATATATTCCTTGAAAAAATGAAAACCTTACACGAACTTAATTTTTTCTCATACTGTTGACTTATTCAAAATACTATTTTTATATTCATTAATTTTATTTCTCTCTTAATTGTAAAAAAGTGATTATTCTCTCTATTTTTAACCAGTTTCCCCCTCCCCCATCTTTTCAGAGTATTAAATGCAACATCTTAACGAGCGAAACGTATGAGCAAAAGCATACTCGAAACAATGTTTTCAATCAATAAGAAAATTCTTGTTTGCTTCAAAAAAACAAACAAACTTAGAAATGAATATATTCGAGCATATTTTTATCATTTTTACAGTCTTAGGTTTTAAATTTGAAAATTTATTGAGAATAATACATTTTTACGAATTGTGCGTATATGTGTGTGCTATACCACTTTCTTAAAATAAAAAATACACTTTCAAATAGAAAAATAATACTTTTTTATTTAAAATATGAAAGAGAATCTGTAGCAACATACATTTGTTTAGCATTTTCTATCAACACATTCATATTCAACTTATTGATAAATATCTCACTCATGTAATTTACGATTTGGATGTTTCGATTTACAAAATCTGCAACCAGTTTATCCCAGTCCATGTTTAATATAGCTAAATCACCATGTTCGGAAATTCTTTGTTCATTTGAATATGTCATACATTCATGATCTACTTGATTTTCGTATCCTTTCAAACATCCGTAGCATATGAACAATGATGAAATATTTTCTTGGATATGGTTACATAAGAGTTCAACCATTGATGTAGAGAGAACTATTTCTGCGTCGATACGATCGAAGTCAGATTTTGGAAAAGGAATGTGTTTAGCCACTTCTTTCCTCAGAAGTTTAAAAAAAACATGCCCGAACATGATTGAAACAGTTTTCGACGTGATCTGCTTTTGGATATCTTTTAATGCATTCCATTCCGTTTCTTTTAGCATGGAAACTAGAGTCAAAAATTTGAGAGAAAAGTCCTTTCACTGGAAATAACTTTGACATATGATATAAGTCACATTTTCGATAACAGTTCGGGAAAGTAGGAGAAATAACTTTGACATATGATATAAGTCACATTTTCGATAACAGTTCGGGAAAGTAGGAGACAATCCTTGATAACAAATACTTTTCCATCATCAAAGGCTTGATCGATTGCAATAAATTCTCTTACGAGGGCTAACCATACGGAAGGTGTTACAGCGATTCCATCTTTGGTCGGTAGGAGAAATCCAGTGGCATCGAGCTTGTGTCGGCGCAAGTGAATTCAAGCAACACATGCAAAATCAGAAACAACGGTGTAGTTGTGACCGCCTAGATGGAAATGATTCCCAGGAACAGCATCTGGTTTAAACGAAGAAACTTTTCCATTGTCTTTATCAAAGCACACTCTTTTGTCTCGAGGATTGGGGGATACGAGAGGTGTAGCACGTTTCATGGTTAACTAAATAAATTTCAATTCACTAATCACGAAAGAAAATATCATGAAGTTTTGTGATATGGCAGGAACGAGATAATTCTTTATCGTGAAGCAAAGTATTCTACCATGTCAGAGCTAGAGAAGAAATGATACACAGAAAGAAATAAAATGAGTATTACAAGGTGGCAACAGTAAACTTATTGGTTAATTTCCATCGCTTAACTTTGGAAACAACTGATTGGTGGAAAAAATACTGATGTCACTAGTCTTATGACATCACTATTATAATCAGATTCATAAGAAAACGCGTTTTTCAATATGGTTTATTTACGAAATCTATCTTCCCATATTTTAATCACATCTGTAAATGAAAAAAGCAATATTTCAATATTGTACTCTAAAGACACTAATTGAAAATTATTTATGCTTTGTTTTCTCTTTTGGTTGTTTATGCAATATCCCGCTACGAGAAAATAGAAGTGAAAAATCTTTCCGATTTGCATGAAAAAGAAAAATAATACCTTTAAAAATAAACCCTCACTTGAATGTAAAGAAGCTAGACTTTTAACTACTTTGGAACCAAAAACAAAATATGTTCTCCATTATTCAAATTTAAAGTTTTATTTAAAATTAAGTCTTGAAAAAAAAATTCATCGCATTTTAAAATTTTTCCAGTCTCCTTGGCTTAAAAATTGCATAGATTACAATCCAAATTAAGAACTAAAGCTGTAAATGACTTTCAAAAGAATTATTACACACTAATAAATAATAGGATTTTCGAGGAAAACGATAGAAAATGTAAGAAAAAAAGAGTCGATATACGTTTATATTCAACAGAAGAGCAGTCTTGAAAGATAATAGCGAAATCAAATTTTAATCGTCACACAATATTTTCTGAAAACTTAATGAACGTTCATTTAAAAAAAAATCAAATTTTTGAAACCAATACAGGTAGGAATGGTAAGTTTAGACATCTCAAAAGTTCTTAAGTATTCTTTTCACTGAGTACATGAAGCATCGTTACGACTCGAAGGTAAAGCTCATGTACACTGATAACGATTCTTTTATGTATGAAATAAAGACTGATGATTTTATAGCGACATGAAAGATGATAATAACTTATAGAACACTTCAGACTATGGGAAAATCAACATTTATACTTTACCTGTTGTTATCAAAAAAGTCATCGGAAAAAGGAAAGATGAAATCAAAGGAGATATTATGACAGATTATGTAGGATTAAAATTGAAAAAGTATGCCTGCAAGACAAACAATAAGATTGAAAAGGGATTAAAAACAAACTTTGAAAAACAAAATAACATTTGAGGACTACAAAACATGTATTTTTAATCAAAAATTAAAATATGCTGACAAGAGCTTAATTAGGTCCAAATTTCACTCACTACATTCAATAAGCAAAACAAACTTGCTCTGTCGTATAAAGATGACAAAAAATTTGTTAATGGTGATGGCATTATTACTCTTTCCCATGGACATTGATCGTTGATGAATTTAGACCTGTTCAATGAGCAGTATGACATAAAATCCAATGATATGATAAATTCACAATAATGTGATTTTTGTAATGTAAATAAATGATAATAATGTAAAACGGAATACAGAATGCTGTTTTTGTAAATAAGCAACTTACTTTGTTTCTTTACTGTACATGTGTTCATTTATATTTCTAGAAACAAAATTTTTAAAACCAAATCCTTTGGGAAATTTATATAAAAATATTGCTTTTAAACTTATATAAAGTTTTTTGTTCTTACATTTGTATGAAATGTATTAAAAATATAATTTATGCTTATACATTCTTAGATCATTTGTTTTGAAAAAAAATACTCTTTTTTTTATTTTAAAAATGAAACTTGTTTCAACATAAATTAAACTAACAAACGATAAAAATAATATTAACTCAAATTAAGGATATATATAAAAAAATTATTCATATATATAAAAATAAAATTTTTAGAACAAAATACTGTGTGAAACTTATAAAATCTTTATACGATATTTTTTAAACAGATTCTTCATGATATTCAAAACAATCAGATGGACATAATACGTCTCCTAATTCTTAAAATAATATCTAAGCGAAGATTTTCAAAAAAATCTTCAGTTACATAATTTGCAGGTTTGAATAATAAAAAGTGTTTATTTTCAGAAAAGATTATTATAAAAACATTCAAGAAAATGATTTTAAAAAATATCGCCATCCGCTGTAAGCATTGAGATAATTTCTGACGTAGAATTCAGTCACCGTCTTGTAGAATCAAGATCAGACAGGCTAAAACAAGTTAAATCGTAACCCGTTCACGCTGATGACGAGTATACTACGGCACATTTTTCTGAATAATCAATTTACTTTGTATCTTTACTGTGTGTGTATGTAATCATTATACTGAATTAAAATTTACAAATTATTAAAATAATATAAATTAAATATTTTTTTAATTTCATTTTAATTAAGGAAATGATTTTAAAACACGTCGCCATCTGCTTCGCCTGCAAAATTAAATTCATGAGATTATAAAGATAAGTTTTCTACAGGTCTGTATGCCTTCATAGGACAATGGTTAGCGTAACTGAAAATCTATTGTCCTATGGAGACTTATTTTTTTATTTGAGCGTTATTTACTTCAATCATTTTAAAATCTATCATTAGTGTATATTATAATCAATAGGTGGCGCCATGAGCACGTTTAACATTCCCATACTTCCCTTTTTTGTGCACATTTTTTTAAAAACAACTCAACTTAACTGTAGGAGAAAACAATTCAACTCGCCCCCTCAACTCGAAAACCAAAACTATTGCAGGAGAAAAACAACTCAACTCATCAGGAGAAAACCAACTCAACTGAGCAGCAGGAACGAAACAAATCAACTCAACAGGGGAAAACAAGTCAATTCAGCAGCAGGAAAGAAACAGCTCAACTCGGCAGCAGGAACGAAAAACCTCAACTCTGCACTGCCGTCGACCGCCCGCGACCGCCTGCACCGCCTTTACAGCAGAATCGGCTTTTCTTCGGGAGACTTCCTATTTGGTAATTTTTTAATGATGCCTCTGACTTCTAAAGGAGAAGTGAGGGGAGGAGTATGTGTATTGAAGTTGTCGAAATAGTTATTAACTAAGCTTTCGACTTCTTCAATCTTATCGTCACTGTAGGGTTCTGTATTTTCCTGAAAAGTGACTTCGAGGGTGTCTTTAAAAGCCTCCGCTTTTTCGAAATCAGAGTAGGCCATACCACTCGGACCATGGAGAGGTGGTATGACCGTATGTTTTTTAGTGATTCTCTTATGCAACTGATAAAGAGAATTGTCTTCAGTATTTAACGTGGAAAGAAAATTTTTCTAGGTCCTGTTTTTGTGTTCATTGATTTCTATCCTAATCTGTCTAATGAGAGCATTCACTTCCCTTTTATAAGGGGGGGGTATCTAGTGTTGTTTCAAAGTTTACGGAATCTGTTTTTAGCTTTAATGAGCTCTCTTATGTTGATAGGAAGGCGGAGGTGTGTAGTTTTAATTACTCTAGTGGAAGAGGAAGTATTTATAGCATCCGTGACAATATTGCTAAAATTTTGAACGGCCCGGTCCAAATTATCTATCGGCGGATTTCCTGGCATGTTGTAAAAAAGAATTTCTTGAAATTTAATCCAATTTGTAGTTTTAAGTGTTTGAAGTAAAGATGATAAATAAGAATTAGTGACGAAGTCAAAAATAACTGGATTATGGTCACTGCTAAGTTCATTTATAGTAAAATATCAATAGCTGAGCTAACTGCTCAATTGCTAAGGGTATTACCGTTAGTATTGCTCCTCCCTGGGTTCCAACTAAAATGTTTAGCATTAAAATCTCCAAAGAGAAAGGTTTTGTTATTGTGGCTGAGAATAGTATCTAGTTCCGTGACATTAATGGAGCCGTGTGGATGTTTGTAGATGCACGCCTTAGTGACTTTGGTGTTGTTACCTAATTGAATAATAACGGTTGTATTTTCGAAAGTGCTTGAAGTACTAACGATGGCGTGGTGCTTGATTGAATTTTTGACAAAAATGGCAGTGCCCCCCGCCTCTGTGTGTGAGTCTATCACTTCTGTGACAAGTGTAATTTGGAATGCTAATTCGGTCCGGAGGGGACGAAGATGTGTTTCTTGTATCCCAATTAAGTCGGGGTTATGAAAAATGATGCTTTCTTTTAGTTCATCTAAATTATTTTTAATACCATTTGCATTCCAACTGTAAACCCTGAGAGTGTTACTATTAAACGCGCTGAATTTTAATTTTTGTTGTTTTGTTGTAGGAAAGCAATCATAGTTCCCCATTGTGTCATCATTTGACTCATTTGTCGCATAATATTAGAATTGACATCAAATGTGTTTGTTTTGTTACTGGTGTTCTGAGCCACTGCCGAAGCATAAGTCTGTGGCTGTTGTTATCGTGGTGTGGTTTTCTGGACGCACGCCTTGGCTTTCTCCGACCAGATGTTGTTGTTAGGTTTATTTTTTTGTTTTCTGAAAACAGGGTTGCTGGGGCATCCTGAAAAATTTGCCGGAGGAGGTCCTCCGCAGTTTGCACATCAGTTATCTGGGGACTTGGCTGATTTCTTACATTCTGCGGTGAGATGACTGCCGCTACATTTCAAACACTTAGGTGCTCTATTAGAGAAACGGGAGGGGTGATAAAACTGACAGCGATAACACTGCGGAGGCATCGAGGAGCCCTTCAACGGTTCAATCACAATTCGGAAAAACCCAATGTTTGTGACATGAAAAATTTCTTTGTTTTCTTGTGTACGTTTTAGGATTACCAAGAAAAGTGGCATGTTTGTGTTAGTCTTCCTATTCGTAAGAATAGAGATGTGGTTGGGTTCGAACCCAAAACCTTTCAGTTCTGAAGCTATCTCCTTTTGGTCGTAATCAGTTGGTAGCCCACGAATAACAGCCTTTAGCTGCTTATTGTCAGCGATCTCTAATGTATGCGACCTCAATTTTTGTTGTGCAAGATAAGATTGGAGCTTACGATGCTCAAGTAGGTTTTGGGGAAAACATGAAGTTTTCCATTCTCAAATCGCCCCTCGAGTGTTGATCCTATGTGTTCGCTCAATATGTTGAGCAATTCGGTTGTATTTTTGCTTGCATCAATGACGATGGAAGCAACTTTCTTTTTATGAGAAACGACAGAAAAACCTTCGTCCTCAGAGTTATTGAGGTTACCGTTGCCTGAGGTAGGATTCCCGCTCGCATTTGCGCTGAGCGGGGAGGGATCCTTCGTGTTTTCTGTATCCGAATTGCTCAAATCGGAATCAGACTCCTCATCCATCGACACCGAGAGGTTTTCCTCATCAGCTGCGGGAGGAAGGGGTGGGGTTGTGTTGCCGGAGCGAACGCTCTCAGTGGCGCGTTTTTTCCCTGGTACGGGAGAAACCGCAGTGCGCTTTTTCCAAGACCTCTTCTTCGCTTTCGAAGGAGAGGGTGGAGTGAGGAACTTTTTTGCCTTTAAAGATTTAATTTCCTCTATGTAATCTTTAAATTCGCGGTTCTGATGTCTGATTGACTTTCGCGAAATTTATAGTGCAACTTATTGCACTTCGCTAATTAATCTGAGTTTTTGGATGTCTTCTAAAGCTCCGTCTGACTTCCTTAGCGTTTCTATTATTTCTTCTAATGCGTCAATTATTTCCTCGCATTCGGAGCATGTCGTGGCGTGATCTAATTTATCGTATGCCTTTGCAACATCGAAACAAAGAGGATCAAGTGAGGAAAGCGTACTTACCAATGAAGTCGCCACGTCTATCCTGGAATTGGATACTTCCACAGTAGATCCAAGAAATGCGATCCCTCTCTCCGTAACCCCAGTGCAGCCAATCGAGAGGTTACTCACTAACTGCTTCTACCAATGATATTTCTCACTCCAATCCATTCCAATTGCCTCTCCGTCACCTGCAGTTTACCTCGTTTTCTTTCCTGGCCTCCATCTTAACAGAGCCGAGAACCATCCATCACGTCGCTGACAGCTTCACCAACTAAGAACACTCCTTCCAGTCGTTAGAGACAGTCATGGATCCATCATCAATCATCAGTGACAGATCCATCCGCATGATACTTCCATATCATCATTGCCCCTTTGTGAACTATCTTTAAATGACTTTTATCTTACCGACATCTACGTTAAGGACTCAAAAATAATATCAGATGTGGGACGGAGGGATTTTGATAAACCCAGTTTCTCCCAAAGACACCCATCGTACATATGAAAGTGCTTCGTACACGAGTATTTTTTTGCACATTTCTCTTCAAGTAATAGAATATATCTTCCCTAGAACTAGAAGAAGAACTAGAATATATAACCTTTTTAGTAATTAAGCACGCGTGAACTTACATTACATCGTATAGTGCTTTAATTCCGCTAAAAATATACAACTAATTTCAATTGGGACTATAGCAGTGCTTCTCAAACTTTCAATACTGGCGCCCCCCTTTTCAATCACAATTTTTATCGCGCCCCCCTTATACATTAATAATGTACTGAATGTAATAAAAATGCACTTTGACGCTAAAGCTACTATACGCGATCTTAATTATAAACCATACAAATTAATAGCATAAGTATTACAGTTTGTGTGTATACTACTTTTTTGCAAAATAAATAAATTAAGTAAGACAATGCTTCTCAAACTTTCACTACTGGTGACCCAATTTTCAATCATAATTTTCATCGCCACCCCTCTCCCTCAATAATAATGTACTGAATGCAATAATAATGCACTTTGAGTATTAAATTTTGTATACGTTACTTTTATATAATATATATTTTAAGCAAATTACTTTTAAGTAATAATTATAATGTTATGTTATTTTTCCTTTCTCATTTTTTAAATTGGGACAGATTGCAAAATGACATTTAATTAAAAATTTATTTCGTCTATCATGCATTTCTAAAAGTACAAATGTCATTAGAACAAGTAATATAAAAAATAAATTTTAAGTCAATTCCTACTTAGGCCAACAAAGAAAAACTTATTTTAGTTACTTTCTATTAAATAGTTTCAATTAATACAAATATGTAATACATATGACAGAATCACAATGTTAAGCGACAAAAGAGAAAGCGATTTTCCTTGCAATTTTTCCTTTTCTTTTCTATATATGGGGTATTGGAATATTCTTTTTTCGTTACTATTTATTCATTAATTAAATTTAATTAGTGTAAGAAAATAGTAAAGTAAAGAAAAAAATCACACACATTCTTAGAAATTAGGCCATCTCGGATGGAATTCGAACTACCGTCCTTAAGATTAGAAGCCCAGCGCGTTATCCATTGCGTTACAGGGGACAGCACGAAAAGTTTTCCTTTCTATAAATGCTTTTGGACTATAATTTTTGTTTGTTACTATTTATTCATTTTTTTAATTTAATTAATGAATTAAAATTTGAAAGAACTGTATTAACATGAAGTGTCACCCACTACAAGTTTTAAAAAATGTATTTGAACTTGAATGAATGAATAGAAAGTATTTTATCAACGATTGAAAATTTGAACAAGATATATATGAGAGTGAACTTATAGTAGAAATTGAAAAATAGTCTACTTTATGTTGCGCTCTCTCATATCCATCACATCTGGCATTCTCGCGAGCGTCTGCGTGAGTCTGGCCAAACACTATCGGACGTCTGCGCAAAACATGTAATAATGCTGTACCTCGTACAATTCCAATCAGTTTTGGTCCATTCGATGCTTCTATAGCTACCAAATCTATCTTGAATGTACATTTTATAATTTGCGCGTTAGTTGTAATTCACACTATTAAGTATTACTGCAGAAAATTGGAACAAAAAAAATCATGGATAAATTTTTAAGTCATAAGCGAACATTCGACGATAATAAAGCATCAACAAGTGCACAGACGAGCATAGTTCTGAAAATTAAATCAAGGAAATATTCTCAAGAATACTTGAATTTTGGGTTTACCATTACTGAAGTAAATGGAGAAGAAAAGCCCCTGTGTGTTATTTGCTCAAAAATATTGGCAGCAGACAGTATGAAACCTAATAAACTTAAAAGACATTTCGAAACGCTTCATGGTGAGTACATTAACAAACCTCGAGAGTTCTTTGAATCAAAATTAAAATCATACGGAGAACAAAAAACATTTTTTAAAAAAACTTTGTCAGTGAATGAAAAAGCTTTACTTACTTCTTACAAAGTATCATATAAAATAGCCAGATGTAAAAAGTCTCACACTATTGCCGAAGAGCTTATTTTGCCTACAGCAATTGAGATTGTAGAAACTATGTTTGGAGACAATTTTGCCAAAGAGTTGCAGTCCATACCCTTATCAAATGATACTGTTTCCCGTCGAATTGATGATATCGCTGAAGATGTAGAGCAACAGCTTTTCGGTAAGTTGCGTGATAAATTGTTTTCAATTCAGCTTGACGAGGCAACAGATAGAAATAAAGATGCTCATTTCATTGCATATGTTCGATTTTGGGATGGTATGTCAGCGGTAAAAGAACTACTTTTTTTTTTGTAAACCAATAAAACTTAAAGCAACAGCAATGGCATTATTTGATATTTTAAATAATTTTATAAACGAGGCAAATATAGAGTGGAAAAATTGTGTCGGAATATGCACCGATGGTGCTCGTATAATGTCAGGAAGATTTAAAAGTATACAAGCACTTGTGAAACAAAAAACTCCACTGTGCATCTGGACACATTGTATGATCCACAGAGAAGCTCTGGCTTCCAAAGAAATTAGTCCTGGTCTGAATATTGTGCTAATGACAGTTGTGACTGTAGTAAATTACATAAAAATGAGACCCCTAAAATCAAGAATCTTTTCTGGACTTTGCAAAGACATGGGCACAGTGCATTCATCGTTGCTATTTTATTGTGAAGCAAGATGGTTATCACGCGGGAAATTTTTACAACGTGTTTATGAATTAAGAAATGAAATTATCATTTTTCTAGAAGAGGAAAACCTACCAGAAGCTGAGAAATTTCGAGATGGTTTATTTCTGATGAAGTTGAGCTATTTAGTCGATATATTTGAGAAATTAAATATATTGAATCTTCAACTTCAAGGATCAAATGTACATATGTTTGACACTCGTGATAAAATTAATGCTTTTTGTAGAAAATTACAATTATGGAGCCGAAATTTAAAGCAAAAACCTAGAAATGCTTGAAAATGCGGATAAATGTGTAAAAACTTACAAAACTGAAGAACAACATGTGGAAGTTGTTTATAAAACTATTGAATATCATTTAGCTATGTTAGCAAAAAATTTTAAAAAATATTTTTTTGCTGAGGACAACTTGATAGCAAGTTACGAATGGGTGAGAGATCCATTTCAAAATACCCCAGAAGGATTCTCCACTACCGAAGAAGAAAGTTTCATAGATTTTACATCTAGTGGCGAAATTAAAAGACAATTTTGTAATAAAACTCTCTTTCAATTTTGAGCAGAAGTAGATGATGAATTTTCTGAACTGAAAACAAAAGCATTTCGTATACTTTTACCGTTTTCAACATCGTACCTTTGTGAAACCGGATTTTCTGCGGTGGCTGCTTTGAAGACAAAATATAGATCTCAGCTAAATATAGAAAAAGAATTCAGAGTGTCAATTTCTAATATTAAGCCTTCATTTGAAAACCTTTGCTCTGCAAGACAAGCCCATGGAAGTCACTAATAATAATTAAACTTGCTCTTAAGGGGACTTGGCACCCTTTGAGCAAACTTCTTTATTTACGTATTTAAAAATTATATTTTAACATTTTATACAATGTTTCTATTCAAGAAAATGTTACCAGATGAAAATTTTCATATATTATTCACACAATTTTCAAAATTTAAATTTTTGAAGAAAATTGGGAAAATTTTAAAATCCTACTCCTTTTGTAAAAATTAATTTTTTGACCTGAAATTTTTTATAATATTCTTATGGGTGTTCTTAACTTTAGGGATCGATTTTAGAATAATTTCATTCGTTTTCGAGAAAAAAAATAAAATGTTGATATACAAGCTAAAAATCAACGAAAAAGCCAACATGTCTTACATTTTATTTTTTAAAAAAAAAAAAAAGTATTCAGTTTATAGCAAAACGGATCCCTAATTTTATTACATGCTTTATTTTTAACACGCTGGAAAAAAATTGAAGTGTTTGGTAAATAATTGTCGAAGGAGTAGCATTTTGAATGCACTAAGGTTTCGAAAAACACACTGAGAAAAACCACTTTAAAGTTTATAATTCGGAAAAAAAAAATTATTATAAGCTTAATTAAACTTAAATTACCACTTTAAGATATTACTTATACGTTTTTCTTTAAAATAATTGCATTTTCATATGTTTTCAACCCACACATTTTTATAAATGATCCACTTTTAGAGAGTACTAATTGCACAAGAAAACTCAAGAAAAACTTCAAAAAAATTTTTTTTTTTTCTGTCACGACAGAAATTTTAGCTGTTTTTCTTCTTATAATATTAAAGTATTACATTTGTATGAAAAACATATCAGGAATAAGAACTGAAATTATAAAATTATTAATATAAAATGCCTTAATTTAAAAATTTTACATGCACACATTTCACAAGGAAGAAAAATTACATTATTGTATTGCCTCGGAAATGTTCTACTTTTAATACTACACATTCTTTTTTATAGTTATTATTTCTATTTATAAAATAGATTTTTTTTATCATAACACATTTTTTAGCTTTTTTTTCTAAAAAGGGGGTGTGGCTGAATTACCTAATTTGTTTTCAAATGAAGTTTTATTCAACTTCTAACTTTCCAACATGCACAAGTGATATATCAATCGAAAGATAATAATGCAAAGAATAAGATTAAATGAAAATAAAAAAAAAAAAAAACGATAGGTTTGTGATTTTTAGGGTACCAAGTCGCCTTAAATTAGTATTAATAAATTAGTTATAAAATACATTGTGCAGTACTGATACATTTATAAGTAGACTGGCTGAAGTACCCGTTCTGCGATTATTTTTTTTTAAAAATAATGCATTATTCTTGATATAATAGCTTAATTGTAAGAGTAAAACCAAGTGCACAACAATGCATACAAAAATATAAAATGATTTTAGAATTAATATTAAATAAGGAAAACGCATGAAAAATTCCAATGAAGAATAATTGTGTTATTTTTAATATTTAAAGCGAGAAACCTTCAAAATGTTTTAACCCGGAAGCAGGCGCCCACTCCACACTAACCTTAATGGTCGCGCGATCACTTCACCAAGTCACCCCAATCCTTTTTTTTTATAATTATTTTTTTCTGTGCTCGATAAAAATCACAATTGCAGCGCGAATAATTTAACTAAGAGAAAATGTACTTACCTACTTTAAAGGACTTTTTAATTTTTCTTTGATGATTTGAGAAAAAATCCAATAAAACTAATGAAACCGTTCCAAATGTGCGTGACCTTAATAAAGAACATAAATCACAGACACTTTTCACTAGCAATACAAGAACGTTATTTGCAATCAAAACTGTCATATTTTGTTCACGTTTTTGTAATTGTTCTATTCGTTGATGATCTACAAATAGCATGTGTAACCTTTTCTTGCTTGTGTCTTTTTGACAAGGCGAAGTGTTACATTTATGGCTTCTTAGTTTTATTGATATCTTAATTTTCTTGATAGAGTTCTTTAGGCAGCATTTGAAAATTACAATTCAACTCAAACGTTTCATGTCTATCACTTTTGTCATATTTACTTTCGCTATCACGATTAATATGCATTATTTCATCAGGTTCTTCAATTGCTTGATCAGTTTCATCTTCCTTCAATAGAGAGATCACAGATGCCCATTTTTTTATATTCTGCTCATTTACATTTATAAACCATAATAAGTTGTACAACACAGCAATTAAAACCACAAAGTTAATCGTAGGGGAAAGTATAGCATATTCATAGAAAATATTTCTGAACAAAAGTGGTCGTGAAGGGAACTCGATCAAAACAAGTACCTTGATTGTAAAAAACCGTTTGCCACTCTCAAAAAAGAGGCATAAATGTGACAAATTCATTTTAGTTTCCATTAAGACTGTCATATCGGAGGATACTGTCAAGAAATTGTTAACGAATAAACAAGTTTTACCAGAATTTGGAGTGATTCAGCGCCTCATGCGACCGCTCCCATGAAAAAAATGTATTCGATACAAAAACATCGGTGCCAGTTATAAAAAAATAATTATGTAAAACGTTTTTTATAATGCAATTTCAGATTACTCATAAAATACATCTTGGCCAATTAATCCTTCAAAGTGCTCAATATGCTTATCCATACATCATAAAACTCATTTACGTGAGGGGAAAAGCAACAGAAAAATATTATTTACAACTTTCCCAAAAGAAAAGTAGACGGAGTTAAGCATACCAGTAAGTTTGAAGGTCAAAGAGATGATAAACAAAAGTACTATTCTAGAGGTTACAAGAAACGTAGTAAAAAATCTCTCATCGCGGGATTACAGCAAAGAAAACAAAATATCTTTTTTTATTTGGTTTTGGGATCAAAGATAGCTAATGAGCGTTTGAAGTGGAATCTTTTGAAAGTGGAAAACCAGATGATATATATAATTTATATCAGTGTAAATGTGTATTTTTTATTTTGTCAGAAAGCATTTTGTTTTACTTCATTCCAAAAAATAATTTTTTAAGCCTTTTATATTTTTAAGATGCTCGCGCCCCCCTCGAAGGGTTATCGCGCCCCCCCAGGGGGGCGCGCCCCACAGTTTGAGAAGCACTGGACTATAGCCTTTGTGTTGCTCCATTTTTCAAGATTCTTGTTATTCTAACTGTACATTCTAAAGGGTGTTTTTTTAGAGGTATAGAACATTAAATTGCAATAAAACAACGATGTATTATACGATTGACGTGAATTTTTTTTATTCGAAAGATAATCTTGTGGCATTACATTTTAAATATGATTTCTGGCATAGGACTGCCACGGCTGGCTCGGATGTAGTCTAATCTGGACGTCCGATTTTCCATGACTTTTTCCAACATTTGTGGCCGTCTATCGGCAATAACACGGCGAATGTTGTCTTCCAAATGGTCAAGCGTTTGTGGCTTATCCGCATAGACCAATGACTTTACATAGCCCCACAAAAAAATAGTCTAGCAATGTTAAATCACAAGATCTTGGAGGCCAATTCACAGGTCCAAAACGTTAAATTAGTCGGTCACCAAACGTGTCTTTCAATAAATCGATTGTGGCACGAGCTGTGTGACATGTTGCGCCGTCTTGTTGGAACCACAGCTCCTGGACATCATGATTGTTCAATTCAGGAATGAAAAAGTTAGTAATCATGGCTCTATACCGATCACCATTGACTGTAACGTTGTGGCCTTCATCGTTTTTGAAGAAGGATTCCCCCAGCCCATAAAGCGCACCAAACAGTCAGTTTTTCTGGATGTAAAGGTGTTTCGACATACACTTGTGGATTAGCTTCACTTCACTGTTTGTTGACGTAGCCATTCAACTAGAAGTGCGCTTCATCGCTAAACAAAATTCGCTTATGAATTTCGGGAACAACGGCAATCTCGTTTTGGGCCCATTCGACGAATCTACGCCTTGCTTGATGATCGTTTCGATGAATTGCCAAACCGAACTGAGAATAAATCACTTGACAGCTGTTAAATCGGTCGCCATCTTGGAAAGTAATGCCAACCTAAACTTCTATACCTGGAAAAAACACACTCTTTATTACCTTTTTTGGAATGTTAATTTTTAGAATACCACTAATTTAATGATGAAATAAATGTATATATAAAAATTTGGACATAGTACTTCACAATTAGAATATCGTTTTCATCGCAATTCATGAATAACTCTAAATGGAGTTGAGGTTTTGTAATGTAGATTGCATGAATTTACCTTGCGCTGTTGACGAAAGCGTCAGCCCAGCGATACTCAACCTGCGGCACAAGGAGCATTTTAAGTGGCCCACTCAGTGATCTTAGCTCTAAATAATTCACTTCTTTGAGAACAACTTATTAAAAAATTGGAGTCAAGAAATCAATTTCAATTTGGCTGTCGATGTCATAGGGGATTGCGAATTGATATTATTTTTTATTTGTTACGATTAGTAATAATAGACCACAGTAGAGTAGTGACAGTTTTATGGTTGGACCTAATTTTGAAATATCTTTCGTATCTTGCAAGTGAAAAATATCGCGTTTCAAGACTATTGGGAGCTAGACTATTTTGTGGTGAAAAACAACCATTGATCTGTAATTGTTTGATTTCTCACGATAGTGCTGTATATAAAAAATACCAGTAAACAGGAATCATTCAATAACGATTTTCCTCGAAGATCTTTTTCTAGAGGTAATATATAGGCTTCCTTGAATAATTTTTGCGAATGCAAAAAGTGTTTTGCCAGTGGTTATGTCACAGTGGTAACAAAGACAACTAATAAAGTTTGTTACATTATTGGTAATCATATGAAACCGTTTTCTGATGCAGAAATTGTGAAAAAGTGTTCCCTAAAGACTTCTGACATAAGTATGCCGCCCAACAGAAAAAAAGTAGTTTCCTTCGTGGTCTTCTGCGCATGTTTTCGCTCAAGTTTTTTTCCTAGGGTTGAGGTAGCCAAGTGGTCAAGGTATAGGATCATGTCAGGCATGTCATGAATTCGAGTCCAGTACCACAAAGACCCACCGTGCAGGGCAGCGATGCACGTTCAATCTGTCGAGAGCTGAAACGTCCTACCGTTAGTGTAGTGTGGTAGTTAGGAGAGGGGGTTGCCAGCTCAGGTGTCATCCACGTCACTTGACCATGGTTGAAAATTACGTGGTCCGTTGGCAAAAGCCCTCGTGTAGCGGAACAGTGTGTGACGTTAATATTCCCTCACTCACTTAAGTTCCTTCCTTGAGCATCTGCGCACATTCCTAAGCATGACGTTAGTTGCCTGGTGGGTTGATGCTATAACCAGGGCGTTCTGCAGTTAGCACAACGTTTTACTTACTAATCTAATAGTGTGAGATTACTGAAAGTTGTAATTTATATTTTGTCTTGGATATTATGGATTCCATTCAAAAGAAGGTAAAATGTTAAGGGCCAGATACTTTTGTCGGTAAAATCCTAGGAGGACCCACTGCTGTTTTTGGCGCCAAAAATTTTTCGCCAAAAAGCGCCAAATTGAAGGTTTTCAAAAAGGCGTCAATGACGAAAAACTCTTGGGAAGCGCATGCGTCAGCGGAGGGGGAGGAGGGGGATGAAATGGGCGTTTCGCAAAGATGAAATCGAATAAATACATTAAATTAATCATTATATAAAGAAAAAAACGGAGAAAGCAATGAAATTCTTTTTAAAAAAGTATTCTAAAACCAGTGTGTACAACATGATTTACATTTTTAAAAAGGACGAAAGGGGCGTTTCGCAAAGATAAAATCGAAGAAATACATGAAATCAATTTTAAAAAATGTTAAAAAGCACTTACCTTACGCTTGCATTTCGTCATGATCTGTTGGTGGATACACCCTTGCGATGGATGCAAGGAATTTATGAAAATTCTCATTCACCAACTTGTGATCGTAAGATCGCCGCCACATGTCTTATTAACTTTGTCATATTCTTATTAACTTTCAAGTCATTCATCACGAACTCATTCATGCTCTTGCCAAACCAATATCTCGTCAAACGCAAGATAATAGTTATAGCAAGTTTGCTTTCGCTAAACCAAGTGCCCTTTCTCACACTCCGAACGACGTCGTGGCGATTATCTTTCGACTGGTTGCGGCAACGCCATTCGTAGCCGTCAACCGTTCCCTTTCGCTTTTGCAAACGCATATTTTTTTTACACCTCGAACATTCATAACGAGAAGCAATTAAATTAGCTTTCATACACCATTCTAACGTCTCTTTCTTCCCCTATGTGCCCAGGAGCACAAAGAAACCTATCGTAGCCTCACTTTAAAGTAATTTCCTTTCACACGCCATTCTTAACAACCTCCAGCGAAGTCAAATGTCAAAATGACGTTTTTTCGGAAAAGGCGAAAAATGTTGCACTTTTTTTAGGGTTGCCATTTTTTTCGGTGATTTGAAAATCCAAATTTTTTGATGAAATGGAAAGGTAACCATATTGTAACCTTTATCGCTCAAAATTTGGCGACCAAAAGTGGGTCCTCCTAGGATTCAACCCTTTTGTCTCTTCAGAAGGATTTTATAATTTTAAATTGAATCAAAATGTGGGAGAAGAAATCGTGTGTGGTGCTCTTTGTGATTATGTTATGAATGCTAATTAACTCTTTTTTCTGTGATAATGAGTCTGTTGTTTTGTCTGATAATGAGTCTGTTGTTTTCTCTAGTAATTCTGATTCTGTGGCAAATGATACCTTTAACTGAAAATTATGACAGTTAGGCTGAGAGTGATGCTGTTTGCCGTAATTGCTTAAAAACTTTCACGAATAAGTATAATTTGAAAGGCAAGGCAAATTACACTCGAATAATATTGCATTAGTAGACTCTTTAAAAGATAATCGATTACTAAGCTTTAAGTGTGAGTACTGCCTTCTCAAATTTAGTAGCCAAAAAATCTTAAACATCGTCTTAATATAATTCATACTTCAACGATTAATCAAACGGGTAATTATATGTGTGCTCTATGTTATGGTAAGTTTGAAAAGCGTGAAAAAATATTTCATTTTAAAAATGTTTATGATATTGATATGAATCATATTGCCCCAGAATTTAATTCATTTAATGATTATTTGGCATGTAGAGGAGAAATTGAAAATTGTACAAAGTCAAAAAATTTTTCTTATCGTAGAAACATATTAACATACATCGTAGAAAATGGTATTTTTTCAGATGCCACCGTCCAGGAAATTTTGTTTCAGACAGTAAAAGTTTGCGTCATTTAAAAATCCTTGGTGTCAGTAAAATAAATGCATGTTGCCCAGCTGCTTTAAAAGTAACACAGCATACAGATGGCAAATGTGTAGTATCATATCAAAAATACATATTGGACACCAAAATGATGTATGTCATTTGTTTTTAACAGCAGATGAAAGGAAAATTATTGCCTCAAAGATAGCTGCAAAAATTCCTTAAGTTAATATTTTAGATGAATTGGAAATTCAATATTCAATGCTTGACTTGAGAGGGTTCAATTTACTTACAAAAGAAGATCTACATGTATTTTCGAAAAATCAATCTGTCTTCCAATTCTGTAAAACATGAAAACGATGGGGTTAGTGTAGATATGAGAGTGAAATGCAAAATTCAGAAAATCAGTGTATTTTGTTTTATAAAACCAAGGGATCATCCTGTATACAACATCCATTTTTAATCTAAGTACTTGGAAACTTACAAAATACATCCAGCTGGGCTTATTGTTATAGACTTCACAGTGGCATAAATACAAATATGCATTAAAATCTGATTGATCGATTGATTGAATATTAACGTCGCACTGTTCAGCTACACGAGGGCTTTTGGCGACGGATTACGTAATTTTGAACCAAGGTTAAGTGACGTGGATGACACATGAGCTGGCACACCCCTCTCCTAACTACCACACCATACCAACGGGAGGACGTTTCAGTTCTCGACAGATTTAACATGCATCTCTGCCCTACACAGAGGGTCTTTAGTGGTACTGGGCTCGAACTCGTGACAATTTAAGCCACGGACCGATACCTTGACCACTCGGCTTCCGGGGCCACTCATTAAAATCAGACAAAAGCAGCACCACCGCAATAAGAAGCTGTTTATGTGTTACAAGAAATACATATTACAACTGCCAATAAAGATATTCCACCTAATAAAAATATAATACATTAAAGATTCCCAATTGTAAAAAAAGAAAAGGAAACTGACCGAAATTTCTACAATAACTTTATAGAATGAAGACAATAATACAATTTTAAAAATTACATTGGATCACAAAAATTTCACCCACAGTCCCCCTAAGGAATCCTAACTCATTCATTGAAAAAATTTGTTTTAATAATAGCTTTTTCACATGTAACGTCAAGTTTATTGAGAAAAAAAGGACACTGTTTCTGAACTGAGTTTGTGCTGATAGCCTTGCCAAACATCCAATCTAAAAATATCTTCCTTCCCTGCCTATAAGTGTTTGAATCTTATACGTGTCAGTTCTCATTTACATATAATACTCTCTCATTCATCAAAACTTCTCTTTAACTGAAAGGTAATTGCAACTCTTATCCTGAAAATGATTAGGAACAATGCATGATGTAAATGATCAGAACTGGCTCTTGGACCTGTATGTCTGATGTTCGTAATTAAGTAATGCGATTATGAGGAAGTCTGTGTTTTTTCATCTTTATTGCATTGCTTCTTTTTCCACTATACGAACATGTCAAATATTGTCCTTGCCCTTAATCAATCATTCATTGATTGATTTTGATAATGTTCAGTCAAAAGTTTTAATGTAGAAATTTTTTTCGTGAAACTAAATTAATTTCATATTTGAGCGAGCAGTATTCTATACTTAATATTTGTCACATTTTCTAATTATTCAACTCCATGTTACATTCACATACTGTACACTGTCCCTTTTATTATAAGTGGAATTGTATAAAACTAATTCAATACTATATAACACAATCTCGACATAATTTAAGAATCACCTCACAGTTTTGTGAATTCCCGCATGCTGCTACATTTTTACTTTGGGGTTGTAATTTTTAACATTAATAATAGAAAGTTCTAGTTTATAATATATATTTAACAAAAAGGTTACCAGAAGGGAAAGTATAAATCAAAATGATATATTTTATGTCAGGAAGTGAGAAATAATAAAAAAAAATCAATACCTAACATCATTCGGATAAAGGAGAAAGATTTAATGATAGGAGAACGAATTCTTTATAAGAGATGCTGATTCTCCTCAAATCAAGTTTTCGGCAAAAGTAATAACTTGGCTTAAAAACTGGATACTTTTAATTGCTTTTTTCAAGGCTTTTCCCTAACAAACCTTCCAAGCACTAGTAAATACAATTGAAGCTCTTGTTCAAATAATTCCATACGTGTTTGAAAAATATAATATAGATTATGTTCTCCTCTCGGAGATTTTAAAATGATGAAATTGTAAAGGAAGATTTTTTCCCAATAACTCAGTGGTCTTCAAACATTTTGACTCGCAAAACCCTTAAAAGAAGGTATATTGGGGAACCCCATTCTACATACACTCTTACAATATGTCTGAAAATAATATTAAAAGTAGTTAAACACATGTTGTAGATAATTTATAGAAACAATTGAAGAAAAATATTGGGTTTGTCGTAAAAAAATTCTATTATATATAATGTTAATAAAAGTTACGCATTAATGATATGAATATGTGCTCCAAGTGACAGCTCCGTAAACATTATGTTTAGTAGCTGGGATGTACTTGCATTTATTTTTCAAACAAACTGTCATAATCTATCTCTGTTGAAATTATCAGTAGTCGCATTTCATATTTTGCGTTAAATTCGTAAATATATATAGTCATTTACATTGAGAAATTTTTTTCACTTAAATGTATTGATTTGAATGGCTTTACAATGTTTATATCTGAGTGAGAAATCCTGTGTGAAGCCTAAAATTTAGGAGCTGCACTTTAAATTTAGATTTTTATGTTGAATCTCTTGTTCCGTCTTCTTCACTGGCAAATACTGATTTATTATTTTATTCATTCGTGATTAGTTCTTTCCTGTTAAATATTCTATTACAGGTGTTCTTTTGGAAATGTTACCTTATAGATGTGTTTTTTCATAAAATATATGAACTACTTTTCCAATTAAAAAACTGTTGAGTTTTACAAAATATTGCGCTAACGTGTATAAAATTATTCCATGGAACTTAAGGAATAGAATATTCACAATATAAGGAAAATATTTTTTAATACCTTTTATTCAATGCATATTATTACATTATAATAAAAGTTTAAGTAAACAAGAAAAGTTATTACATGTAAAAAATTTTCAATTTAAATAGCTGAGATGAGCTTGCTCTGTTTTGGACAAAATTTAATGTGATTCATGGAACTCGTGGAACTTCAAGGTTCTGTGGAACACAATTTGTAGACCACTGCTATAGACATATGAGGGGTACAAGTATTATATCAGTTATTAGTTATTTACAACTTTTGGAAACTGAAAGGAAACAGATTTAAAAGTATGGTGTAATAATAATGAAATAAATTTTAAAACAATAATACTTAATGATGAAACTTATAATAAATCTATAATTATACATGCATTTAAAGGTGTACTAGACTAGATATTTCATTCTAAGACATAACCAATTTTGTATTTTAACCATTTTAATGTATACCACTGAATGTATTGAGATGACCGTATTAAGATTGGAAAATTGCCATTTGTTACATTTGATTACAAAGAGCGTTGAAATTTACCATGTAAATTAATGACATTGACAGGGGTAAATTGATATTACCCACTTAATGTGCCACAATTGTTGTTGCAGCTGCTGAGAATAAAAGAAAAAAAATTTTTAAGAAAACTTTCGAGGGGACCACGTTGATAAGTCCCGAAATTTGTATTTAAAAATCTTGCCACTTTAAGGGGGCGTTATACGAATCACAAAAGATATTCTATTTAATGATTTTTACAACTTTTTTGCTTGTAACCAATGAATACCGATTACAAAAAAAAATCTGTTCTCAAATTGCTAAAAAAGAACTAACAATTTAACTTTTTAAGGAAAAGATTGAAAATTTGAGAATGTGAGTGAGTGAGTGAAGATTAACGTCGCACTGTTCAGCTGCACGAGGGCTTTTGGCGACGGACCACGTAATTTTGAACCATGGTCAAGTGACGTGGACGACACCTGAGCTGGCACCCCCTCTCCTAACTACCACACCACACCAACGGGAGGACGTTTCAGCTCTCGACAGATTTAGCGTGCATCGCTGCCCTACACGGCGGGTCTTCAGTGGTACTGTGAAAATTTGAGAAAGGATTTCAAAATTTAACTCCTACAACAATTGCTGTACACACATGAAAGTTGATTTGCACAGATGTCAAACTTTGTACAACAAAAGTTGGTATGAGTTTGATATTCGTAAAAGGATTCTTTTTTAATTTCTAAATGCTTATTGAAAATTCCATGAAAAAGATGTAAATTATAAATTGTACTAATTTTTTTAAGAAATAAATATATTGCTTTGATTAAAAACTGCATGCCAACTTTAGTTAAATGTACCAATAGCAATAAGTAAAACAAAATATCACAGCATTTGGCTCAATAGGAAAAAAGACTCACCATTTTAAATTAAGATAAATTAGTTATTTTTTCTTTTCGAGATAAATCAATTAAGATTTTTATTTATCATTGGGATGTGAATAAAAACGAACCTAAAAGTTATAACTGAGATTTTTTTTAACTTATAGCTTTCAAATTTTGGAATATTATGGAACATTCATAAAGAATAATTTAGGCTAAAAACTTTTATTTGAATATTCGACCAATTTTTTCCTATTGAATCATACGCGTGTCCTCTAAAATAACAATTAGTTCACAACATAATAGAGTGTCGAATTAAAAAAACCAACGGCCATCATAGTGCTGATATCCGAAGATTCCGTTCTGCATGCCGAATTTCTTGATGTAAACATGCTACACGGGAATGTGCGCAGATGTTCAGGTAGGAAACTAGCTTTTGAGGGGCTAGTAGCTTGTCTGTTGATTGATTGATTGATTGAAAGGTTGAAGGGGATATAGAGCAACACAGGCTATGATCCCTCAAAAAAAAAGGCAAGACAAGAGAAATCCTAATAGATTAGTAGATATTGAAAAATTTCATTCCCTTTAAAAAACTCTGAAAGTTGATTTGTTATTCATTGCCCTTTCCAAAACATCTCTAAATGTAATAGTGGAATGTGGATCAATACGAAGAATAGACCAGAGATTATTACGATGCTTAGTATATCTAATACAATTTAATATAATGTGGTCCAAATCATTTATACGTTTACATGTAATACACATTGCATTATCCTATAAATTAAATCTATGTAGAAGGCCTGGAGTAATAATCATTTTACTGAAGATTCGAGTGCTTAAGATTTCTTCTCTTCGATTCTCTGTCCACTTTGAAATGATATCAATGGTTGGAATATTTCCCAATTTCTCAAAATATTTGCTTGAGTAAAATGTTTCATTGATTTTTTGAATTCTATTTCGATATATATTTTTATGAATGTCGTCTGAAGCAATCCAGTCAATGTAAACATTGGACTCCGTGACCGATCTTACGAGATTATCCGCCTGCTCATTCCAAACAATTTTCGAGTGTCCCGGAGTCCAAAGCAGAATTAACTGGTTAACGTATTTAGATAGCATATAAATTTTGTTAGCAAGTCTATGAATTACCTTATTGGATTTGATCGAGAAATTTTGAAGTGCAGAAAGAACTGAAAGACTATCCGATAAAACAAGTAAATTTACATTAGATTTCACCAGATCATCTAACGCTTGACAAATGGCCAAAGTTTCTGCAGAAAAAATGGAGTTATAATGGTTGATCCTGTAAGCAAATGAAGATTTTTTTGATATACCTGCTATCGATGTAATTTGGTCACATTTTTTGAAGCATCAGTAGCTATAATAAAAAACTTCTGAAATTCCCGTTCGACCGTTTCATCAAATAAAACACTTATTGCAGGAATCGGTAGATTTTTATCTTGAAATTTAAACCTATTGGTATAAATTTTACATGGAAGGTCTAAAAAGGTAATTAATCTGGGAATTGAAATAATTTGATCACCACCAATATTTAAATCTTGCAGCACACTAATGATATAATTTTTATCTTCTTCTAAAACATTAAGATTCATTGCCTCTGGGCTGTTGCAATAAAGAGGAGATAAATCACTATTGGATATTTGAGTAATAAAGAACTTGTTTGCCAATCTTCTAATTTTATCTGACAAAATCTCTTGATCAGCCAACTTTAGTAGCACAATATTTGGGGTCCATTGAGGGAGACCTAATGCTATTTGGAGGGCTTTTGTTTGGATAACATTAAAAGGTTTTAATTGATTTTCAGACCATTTATTTATTATGTGACAGATATAATAAAAAACATTGCATATATATATGCTGTTATTGACTAAATTAATGAGATCTCTTGATCTCGGCCCATAGTGTTTATATGCCATACCTTTTAGTGCATTGATCCTTTTCAAGGCTTTACTGATTAGTTGATTTTTAATATATAAATTTTGACAACGTTTCGAAAAAAAACCTCCTAAATATTTAATAGAAGTTTGCCATTGTAGCGGAAATCCAGCCAACAAAATATTAGGAAGAGTATAATTTCTTTTATTTGATAATTCAGCTATTGTACATTTCTCTGGGCTTAAATTTAATTTCCAATATTTACACCACTGGAAAATTCTTTCCAGAGTATTTTGTAGTTTTTTGCAAATAACATCAAGGGATTTATGAGAGCAAAATATAAAAATGTCGTCAGCATAAACCAGGCATTCAACTTCCGATTCTAAGGTTTCAAAAATATCATGCATGTAGATAGTATATAAAATAGGAGATATAGGACACTGCCTTGGGCTAGGCCTTGCGGAACAAGTTTTTTGGGAGAAAAATAACCCCTCCATTTTATTTGAAAGGATCGAGATGTGAGAAATTTATGAATCCAATTTGCTATATTTCCTGCTATACCAATTTGTAAACATTTATAAATAAGACCATCCACATAAACAGAGTCGTATGCACTTTTAATGTCTAAACTTATTCCTACAAAAAAAATTTCTGTAATTTTGTATTCATTATTGCTTTATGTACCAGATAAGTAGCACTTCTGCTATCTTTGAAAGGAACGAAACCATAATGTTGGGGATGAAGTTTTCTTTCTTTAGTTAAATAGTAAGAAATCCTATTAGCCAAAATTCTCTCAAAAGTTTTTGAAAATACAGAAGTCAGAGCTATTGGTCTGTAGGAAGATATCTTAGTTTTATCTTTACAAGGTTTCGGAATCGGGAGAATGATTGCGCATGCTTCCAAGAATCTGGAACGATTGCATTATCAAATAATTTTTGGAAATATCTTAAAATTACATCCCCGTTGACCTTGATCAAGATTTTTAAAGAAAATTGCTGTAACATGATCCGCCCCAGGAGTTGTATTTTTTGAATTTTTTATTGCACTATGCAATTCAAGAATATGGAATGGTTTATTAAGGTTATTTTTGTCGTAGAGAAAATCCAAAGGAAGCGGTTCATGATAGGCATTTTTAGATGCAAAATAATCTGCAAATATATCTGCTTGCAATTGAGGATGAGTGATAAACCTATTATTAAGCTGAAGAATATTAAGTTTTTGATCCGTGTCAGTAACTGTGGAAAATTTTTTCAGAATATTAAAAAACATCTTGGGATTAGAAATATTGCATATCTTGTCCCAGTACATTCTTTTGGCATTTTTAATGTAGAATCTAAGCTTGCTCGCATATTGTTTATATCTGATCCATAATTCAGAGGAAATTTCTTTAATAGCTCTTTTCCTAAATATTTTTTTAAGCTTATAGAATTTATAACACGTACTATTCCACCATGGTGGGAAGGATCTATTCGAAACTTTAATTTCCCTAATATTATTAGCAATGACTTGCGATATCTTATCAGAAAGATTCTCAGAATTAACTTCAAGATTATTTAAAATAAAATGCGTTTGGTTCATAACTGCTTGCCAGTTTACTTTTTTAAAAATTCGTTTATTTGAATTGAGGAGAGAAAAGCTCTGTAATAATTGGACTATGATCACTTTCAAAGGAGCAATCTAAAACATAACTATTGCAGTATCCAGACATGCTTGAAGAACAAACTGTGAGATCTATCAATGATGTTGCATCTGCTGAACTTCTATAGGTGGGAACAGTCGTGTTAAGAAGAACCAAATTAGAATCAGTAATCCATTCAACGAATTCATTACTATACCTTGAAATGTGATCCGATCCCCACATCGGGTGATGAAGGTTAAAATCACCAAAAATAATCATTGGAGCCATCAGGGATTCGAGAAAAGATTTGATTATTATAATATTAAATCCTCGTGGAGCGTAAATATTTACAATATAAAATGAAATATTTCGAACATGTATTTTAATTGCGAGGATTTCTAATTCTCTGGTTTGTTGAATCTGTATAGGAATCTGTTGTGCAGAAATATTGGAAGGAACAGCAATTAATAAACCACCACCTGATCTGTCTTCTCTATCTTTTCTAAAAATGATTTTATTTGGAAGATTTATATTATCGTGAATTGATAAAAAAGTTTCTTGGAAAAAGCAGATATCTGCTTCAGAAAAGGGAGGGATATTTAACCAAATGAATTTATTTTTGAGGCCTCTACAATTCCATTGAATTATATTCATAAATACTGAAGAAAAAAAATTAACAAACTATCCTCCCTGTGAGGAAAGAAAACCAAACTAATGAAGACAATAATTAGCCCCCAAAAAAACTTGAATAAAAGAAACATATTTACAAAAACCCATCTTACTTCCGTAATTATCCCCTGTCCATGTTATTGGATGCGTCGCTTTCACTAGAAGCGCGTGTTTTACGGATTGAGGATTTATTACCAACAGCTTTTTTTTTCGCAATGGGGAGTGACTCGATTTCCCCATTTCAAAAATCTTGCTAAGATGAGAAAGTACAGACTCCATTGTTTTTTGAAAAGCTTCCATAATTAAAGTGGTTTGCTTTTCTAATATTGCTTGAAAAGATGTTTTAGCATGTTTCCAAGTTTTTTTTCCAGATAGTCTTGCATATCTAGATTAACTGAATTAGTCTGGATTACTGCAGAATAAGATGTCCTTTTATTGTCCCGGAACCTTCTTCGCGCTTCTCCCAATGTAAGATGTTGCTCACATTTCAATTCTAATATCTTTTTTTCTTTTATATATTCGGGGCAATTTAATGAGTTAGCTGGGTGATCACCTTTGCAATTTATGCATCTTGAGTTATTAGAGCATTGTCCAGAATGTGAATCACCACAGTTGATACATATTGCAGTTTTTTGGCAAAATCTAGTAGAATGAAGAAAACTAAAACATGTTGTACATTGTCTGGGTTTATCGATAAAATTTTGAATTCGATGATTGATGAACCACAGTTTCACAGTTTCTGGTAGAGTTATCCCGAGTATTGTAATTAATACTGGTGAGAATTGTTGCTGTGAACCAGCTTTAATAAATCTTCTCATCTCTATTATTTCAAAATTATTAGTTTCTTGTAGCTCTTTTGCTATCTCATTCAGAGATATATCGAGTGGTATTTCATAAATAAGGAATCTTGACGTGATTCCTTCCCAAAGAATATTCGTTTTAACGGACACATTTGAAATTTTCTCAAGAGAGAGTATTCGTGCTGCACATACTGGGTCTAGCGTAGAGAACCTTATCTTTCCATTACGAGTAAAAGACATACTTTTTATGTTTTCATGACGAGAAATTTTTTTCTTTATTTCTGCATTTAAAAGCTGTGGGTTAGACTTTGGAATCTGAGAGGATCCTTGACTATTTTCAACCAAGATATTGATTTCGGATATAATTCTTTGTCCAGCTCGTAGAATAATTTCCGCGTCCCTCAGAGAAGATCTGAAAAATTTTGAAAATCCTGTTTCCATTGTTAAACTATTATCGATTAAGGGTTGTTCAACATCAGAGACGATGAATCTAGAGCGACTCAGCTTGAGTCTTTTTTCAAATAAAAAACCAGAGAATAATAGAAATTGGAAAATTACTAAAAAACAGAACCAAAAGTAGGAAAAAAAAAACCCTCTTGTTCTGAAAAGGGAACCAAAAATAAAAAAAGAATGATACAACCTGTTAAGACTTGAGGAAATGAATACACCACCTTCAACCTTTCAACCGACCACCTTCCTCCGATCCTAAATTCGAAATCACTTGGTTTAGCAGCTTGTCTGTTGGCTGCTATATTAATTTATTTGAGAGGATCAGTGCTTGGAACTACAGGCAAATAAAAATCGGAATTTTTTCACTCACTCATATTTTCAAAAACTCTATTCCACTTTAAAATAAAGATTTTCCACTCAGTTTTTAACACCTTTTTAATGACCTAATTTATTCTCTAAATTTTTAACTTTTTCTCAATTCAAGTTAAACTTAAATTAAATTCGTTTATATATTTAAACGCAGCAAAGGCTAAGGTAAAACCGAACCCAAAAAACTCCCCATTTTTCCCATGACAGGAGTTTCAGCGCCCCTGAGGGAAGCAGGTACTCCAACCTCTATTCAACCTGACTCTTTTTGTTGTTTGAAAAATCAAGAACAACTCCAACAGAGTTGAGATTTACTATTATAGATTAGGTGCGTTGCGCAGTTGACAAAAACTGAAATATGATTTGAAAGGATCATCTTTATCAGTGCTTGAAACTGAAAGCAAATAAAATTGTTACTTTAAAATCAGAAGAGAAATACAGTAGAACTTGTTTTTGTGCGGTCCTTTTTTATGCGATTTTTTCTGTGAGATTTTTTTTATGCGTTATATGAATTTCAACGGCTGTGGTGCCACTGTAATGCTTTCTGTCAATGTATCAGTGGACTAATAGAGAATGTTAAGGTCCTCTTGAAAAGTCAGGTTTTTTTCTTTAATACTTTATGAATTAGGTTAAGAGGTACAAGGCATCATTCATGCCTTGGACCCCCTAGAGTCTTGGGGTTGCGGGAATACACTTCTTAAGACACTCTCTTCATTTGTTATAAAGTCTCCCGACAATGCACTTTTAGTTGCTGTCTCTCAAAGCGTCAACATCCCGCACTTGATTGAAAAGGCGAAACTTTAAATATAACTGTGGCATAACATTAATTTGATAGATAATATAGACCAGAAGTTCCTACACATTTTTGTCTTATAAACCCCCTGCAATTCTTTTCGGTTTCGGGTAGACCCCTGCATACCTAATAAATTTTTTTGCAAATTTATCAACTTAAATGTCTTTTTGACAGTGGTACTAGTACTTACTTTAAAAGAATTAAATTTCTAACTGTAGTGAAGTAGAGCGTTTAAAACTTAAGAAGTACATATTCATAAATTAAATAAAAATATAAATTAAAGACAAAAAAACCCCACGTAATTTCCAACCTTTGTCGCAAAAACTTATATCTTACTTTATGATAACAAGAAATAAATCGATGTAAATTGCATAATCTGTGAGTGAAGAAAGAGATTTTGAACTAATTCATCACAAGAAGATGGACGCTTTGGATGTACACATTTTGCTATCTTCTCCATATATACAACGAGAAACTAAATGTTTTAAAAATGTTTCTAAGTGTATTTTAATTATTTATTTTGTCATGTAAGTACTTTCCCATAAATGTAGTAAATGATTGGCGTATTTTCCAAGTTCGATTACCCCTATCCCCAGACCACCTTTGGTATCAGTGTTCTCGTCCTAGAGGCTCTCTGTTTTACACAAGACAGGATTAAACTCTTCTAGCCCGCTTTCGAAATGGCTATCTTAAAACAATGAAATTTTCCGAAGGATGCAAGAGCTTTGAAATGTGCACGAACTGTTCTTCTGAGCCAGCCTCGCCTGCTCAAATCCCCGAATGCCTAGGGCGCACCAAGCAGAAAATAACAGACGATCTCTTGTTGGTGTTGGATTTTTTGAATGTGTACGATGTCATGGATCTGGTCTATCACTGCTGACCAATAGGGGCGTGCAGCAGCAACAACAACAGGTGCTGCAGTGCGTGAACGACCTGTATGTGTATGGTTTAATCATGCGCCTTTCCTCCTATATCATAATTTCTTTTCTAAGAACGATGCAATTTAATTAGGATATTAAACTGGTTTTACAGTAAAGTTTCTTTGTTCGACGTTATGATTTTGGGTTTCATTATTTTTTTAAGGGGAAGTGCAAGAGGTAACACAATGTTGGCGTAGGATACCCCTTCTCGTATTTCGTTCTTATTGATAACCTTATTTATAAATCTCTTTTGACCGGGAGAAATATTTTTCCTTAGGGAATTTTGGGCACTAGGTGTAGCAGGCTATATGTCGGTATTCTTTACAGTGAACACAGTAATTGTTAGAATGATTTTCTATTATTTTGCACACATTTTTTTACTTTTATGCATTCTTTTCCACACTTTAAACATCTGGGTTTTAAAAAGCAGTTTGCCATGATCTGGTAAACATTATTACAACTGAAACATGGAATGACTACTCTAAAGAGACATCTCCCAACTTTTATTTGCTTATACCCGAGGTTAGCTAATTGGAAGAATTTTTAGTTATTCGCTTGATTGATTGATTGAATATTAACGTCGCACTGTTCAGCTACACGAGGGCTTTTGGCGACGGACCACGTAATTTTGAACCATGGTCAAGCGACGTGGACGACACCTGAGCTGGCACCCCCCTCTCCTAACTACCACACCACACCAACGGGAGGACGTTTCAGCTCTCGACAGATTTAGCGTGCATCGCTGCCCTACACGGCGGGTCTTTAGTGGTACTGGGCTCGAACCCGTGACAAAGCAAGCCACGGTCCGATACCTATACCACTCGGCTACCGCGGCCACTTTTAGTTATTCGCAATTCTTGGTAAAGTAACTTTCAAAAATGAAAGTAGGGATCGAGTTTTCTCAGATATCAGCTGAATATAGCTTATAAGAGAGTGCATCTAATTTCCTCTAAATCCTTTTGAATCGCATGGGAAAATGGGTGACAATTTTAATAGGTTTCTCTATTTTGTGTTTCATGAAGTAATATTCAAAGTTACTACCCTCTGCCAAAGTGGTAAGAATCTGATATTTGTCATCGCTATTAATATATAATTTATGGCATTCACCGGAAGTTCCACTTTTAATGTCGAGGAATGTTTGATCAGTGTAAAATCCGGCGTATAATGCAGATCGGTGTATAACGCGCACCCATAGTTTGAAGCTGAAAATTTTAATATTTAGGTATATTCGCCGTATAACGCGTACCCCCCTTTTAAAGAAAAATTCTGAAATATTAGTATACAATGCTCTTATGTTTTTAAAGAATTTATTCCAGGTTTTATCCCAGACATTTGAAAAAATAATATACTTCTAGACCTACAACTCTTTTAATTCATAATGCAAATATTTTCTTTAAAACAAAAGGTATTTCGATACATGTAGAAGTAATTTTTTTTATGCTCATTTGTTTTGTTATTTTTTCGCTATCGTTTTTATACCCAGCGTATAACGCGCGACCTGAAGTTTCGATCTTACTTTTTGTGTTCAAAGTGCGCGTTATATGCCAGATTTTACGGTAATTATCTTAAGTTACTCACGATAATTACTCTTAATTTTCAGCATTATTGGGGGCAGGGGCTTCGAATTAGAAGGAGTTGGTTTGGAATTAGTTGGGGATTGTTGCTCCACATCTAGATCAAAAAAAGCAAAACTGTTTGTCTATTTCAATTGGATAAATATTTGCAATTGGAGAATCAGGCTTGGCAGTTTTTTGAGAAAACTGTCATCCGAGGATTCCTTTGATTTGCCTTTATGTCCCCCTCCCCTAATTTTCTTCGTTTTATGGCTATCAGTTAAGTTATGAGTTTTAGTACTTTCATTGTTATTTAACATTATGAGAATAAATTTTCAAATTTACATTAGAAAATGGAGTCTCATGGTCCAAGCAATAGGATAAATTACAATGAGGAAGAGGAAGAAGCTTAATCACCAAGACATCCTTTCTTTTAACAGTTCCTTTATTTGATTTCTTAAGAACGTCTGGCATTCCTTTTTTCCGTACGTTTTTTTTCATTGAGTAACTAGGTCTAAACTTTAAAAAGATGTTTTGAGCCTTGGATCTTGTTCGTGGTCTCATTCAATTTTTCGCACACTTTCACGGGATTAAAATTCGTTGTTTCGAAGTTCATTTTCTCCGAATAAATAATTATCAAATTTTGAACTGTCAGTATTCTAAAATTTGGAGTTAACGGAGGCGTAATAATTCCAGAATAGCCTTTGAATAAGAAAGTGTGTTATGTCTAACTGGGGATATTTTTTGTGTTGTTTCTTATTATATAATTTCCAATAGGTAAATGCAAAAAGTTATTATTTTGTTTTGACCCCGATGCAATGAATAATACCGAATTAGCGAATAAAACTTTCGGTCCGGATGAATTCGTTAAATCAGAATCCGACTGTATATCTTTTACCCACTTTTGATCAATTAAGCCTCGCCAATAACTTTCATGTAGCTTTAGAATGCGACCTTAATAAACACTCCCCCACTCAATTAATAACATCTGCATCTGGACAATCAGTTGAAATTTTAAAATTTTACCAATAAATTTATCATTAATTACTTTTTCTATATAGAATACAACAAAATAGATTATGCACGGATTTTTATAAATAAATTCATGACTGCAAAATACATTTTGTCTGTGCACAGTGGTGTAGCTACTACCGTATCAACCGTATAAATGATACGGAGTTAGCTATTAAGAGCTAGCTATTAAATCATTAGCTATTAAGAGGGTCCCCAAAGAATCTTCGATACGGAGCCCACTCAGGACCAGCTACGGCAGTGTTATGCACATCTCTGTATTACTCTGACGGCAAGAAATAAAAACGTATCTATACCTTAATAATAATAAATTTACTATTTTCTTTATTTCTAAATGTGCGAGACAAGAGAATGAAAGATATATAATAAGTAAATATTTATATTTGTTTTAGAACATGTTGAAACATTCAACTTTTTTGTAATACGTGTTGAAATATTTCCTAAGACTTGATTATCTCTTTTCAAATAATATTAATTTTTTACTAATTTTTGGATTAATTTTCCGTACTCTAGAAAATCAACAAGTGATAAATGAATTGTTAAAAATGAAATTTTTTGAATGTTTTCTAACATTATATTTTGACGGATTTATTATTACATTTTGATAGTCATTTTATTCACAAAAAGTCTTCAACGTATTCTATTATTGGATCACAACATGAATTGTAACAATAAACTGTGCGTTTTTTGTATTCAATACAAACTTTCTTTGTTTTAGAAAATCGCATGTAAAATACAGCACGTATCGGCTTATACAAATTTATTGGAATTACATAAAAAAAAAAGTGCGGTAAAAAAATTTCACAGAATCAAAATGAGACAAACCAAAAATTTACTGGGGTTGGACTTCGGTTGGAGTCATTAAATTTTCTGGATGTAAAAGTCGCAGGTACCCATGTTAAATGATTATGTGGCGTGTAAAAGATACTTTGAATATCCATTCGGCTCTGGTACTCTCGATAAAATTAAATCCCTCCAATATTTAGCATCCGACGACAGCTTGAATTCAAAATGAATTCAAGCGTCCAAATTTGGGTTTTTAATTTTGTAAGTATAGTTGCCTGTAAAATACAGCATGTATCGGGTTTTACAAATTTATTGGAATCAGATAAAAGAAAGTGCGCTTAAAAAACTTCACAGAATCAAAATGAGAGAAACAAAAACTTTAAACTTTTTATCATAGATTCTCACTGTCAAAAGCGTCATCTGGTGACAAACTTTTTAACTTAGTTCGAAATAAAAGTATAACAATTCCCTTCTTAACCAATACAGAATGCAGGAAACCTAACATTTTTGACTTCGGTTCTATTTTAATATTTTTCCAATCTTTGTTCATTTTGGAGGCATTTGTTAGTGAATATATCACAAAATTGATATAAACTTAATTTTATTCGAAATATTTTACTTATCAAAGAAGTAATAAAATATTTTACATTAGGTCGAGGAAAAAAAAGGAAACTTTTTGTTCCCTTCTTTTATACAACGTTCTTCGAAAGTAAGCGATTAAGAAGATTCGGCGATCGAAAAACAGTTTCATATAATAATGAAACATATTTATCACTTAATTTTTATTTTGATGACACATATGTTATACTGCAGGTAATAAAGAAGGAACAACAGAAAATCTCTTTTGACATCAAATTAAATTGCGAGTTCGAAATTCTTTTTGAATACTATCTTCAGAAAAACTGATCATAAGGTAATTTAATTGTGTAGAAGCTAACTCTTTTTTTAATGAACAAAAAGAACATTGAATTACATGCAGAATTACAATATCTCTTTCAAACAGGAAATAAAAGTTTCATGTCTTTTTCAAAACTATGCACCAGGACAAAAAATTAAGTACCCTCAATAAAAGAAATATATTTTTACTTTCTTATATCCACTATAAAAAACGAGTTTAGGTAACAAAAAAATTAATTGTAATGAGTGAAATTTTAACTTCTCTTCACGACAATCCAATTATCAAAGCACAAACACTGTTTACGTATCCTCATCCTAAAATTAAATATTCATACTCTTCAACGAAGTGGAGAAACCCGCTCCGCCCCCATAACACAACAAAAAGCACTCTTTTCATACTCTTAACAATACGATTTAGCTGCACTGCACTGCATCATTCACTCTGAGTTCTGAGGTGATCTCTCACCGTCTTGATTCACAGCCTTCGGCCGTCCCATCTTCCTTCCTGCGTTCTTCCCCTCCCCCGCCGGCGCTCTGCTTCGTTAGAGCGTTTCGTGTTTGGGGGTACGTCCTCCCTCCCCGTTTTTTGTGGGAGTTTTCGTGATTTGTTTAATCTTCTTATCATGGTCTATCTTTTTCTCCCATCCTTCTGGGAATAAGCGCCCGCGATCATCTAATTTTAGTTTAGTTTAGTTTCAACTTCTTTTTCTGAATTCTTTTTCATGCAAGGGGATAAGGATATCTTCAAAGATCATATGTTCCCTATGACTCTTCATGCGTAGATTGATAAGTTGGACGAAAGGATTCGTGTGTTAAAAAGTTACGGGAGAAAACAGATTTATTACCTTCAGTAAAATTTGCTCCTCCAATGATTAGGTAAGTGTTTGGGACTTTAATCGTGAAGTACGTATTGATAGCGCTGTCTTTTTAAATGTTTGTACCAAGGACTGGCGACAAGGGCATGGGTAACGTAGTGCTGGTTTCGGTATTGTGTAACGTGACTAATTTTCTTATTTCCATTAGTGCTGCGGATTGGTATTCACTGTGACAGATCTAGAACATTCCCTGGGTACTGATATCACTTTTTATAGTGCTGCACCATATTGCTAGAACTTCAAAAACACCGATATGTTATTTTGATGCACACTTTTTTCTCCAGAATAACGTATCTAAGCAATAGCGATGTGAAATGGTACTAGGAATTTAATTTTGCCGAAATCATCTGAGCCAAACAGGTGCTCTAGGGATATTTAACAAGCTGAATAATCGTACGACATGGACGCTGGTAGATTTTCTACATCATGAAAATCCACCTAATTGGACCGGTATCACGCTTACAAACATTCGCGTACAAGGCCATGGACCATAAATCTGTCGAGAGCTGAAATGTCCTCCCGTGGTGTGGTGTGGTAGTTAGGAGAGGGAGGTACCAGCTCAGGTGTCGTCCACGTCACTTGACCATGGTTCAAAATTACGTGGTCTCCGCCAAAAGCCCTCGTGCAGCTGAACAGTGCGACGTTAATATTCAATCAATCAATCAAGGCCATGGACCAACCAACTACGCCACCCAGCAGGCAAGTGACTGATTTAAATTACCTTGATTGATTTAAATTACCTTATTAATCATAGATAGAGCCGATCTGGTACTAGAAGAGCAACGCTTATAAAAGGCCGCTGAAGCCTAGTGACTATGGTCACGCCTCTTCGGACTCGTAATGTAGATTTGTTGATGCACGTTAAATTTTTCAAAGCCCTTCAATAGGGCGTGGTGGGGAAGCTCGAAGAGGGGATGCCAACAGAGTTATTTACCCTTTCTCATCACTTGGCCGTGCTTCATAATTCTGAAACCCACAGCCAATAACTTAGTTTGACGTTAATAACCACTCTTTCGCTCAAGAATAAAATATTTCCAGAGTTCAAAAATATTTTCAGAGTTCTCTTAACAAGAAAGAAAAATTATTTAATTCGAAAAGATTTCCCTTCTGGAGGAGCAAGATATTGAAACTGAGCCGAAACTTAATGAAATATTTGAGAATGTGTCTCTATTATTAGATTATCGGAAGAATTCAATGCAGTAGATGATGATATTTTGTGTAAAGCAGCAGTTATGGCAGACAAAAATATTTTGGAATTTGTTCAAAACGAAACAGAAATGAGTAATGCAGCTTTGGTTCCCACGTCTTCCGTAATAAGAAATATAATGAGAAGTATGCGAAATTATTTAGACGCACATTCCAATGGTGAAATGAATAACAAAACGAACGACATCTAACCATTTGTTGTCAATTTGATGCTAAAAAAGACAATTCAATGAAAAATACCAAATTAATTTCAAGAACTCAATAAATGTTTTTCGAAAAACTGGAAAATTTTAAATTATATTTCATTAAGTATCTGCGGATGTATTTTTGTTCCATTTTTTTTAAATGCATGCATATATAAATATATATATATATATATATATATATATATATATTAATGTACTCTAATAAACTTAGGCGTTATAGGCGTTTTCTTTTGGGCGTCTGGACTGAAAACAGTCCTCAATCCCATATCGTGAGAGTCTGTGATGGTGGGCATGGCGAAAGTGGTGTTTTCCATTCTGCTGATGACCATGGTTCAAAATTACGTGGTCCGTCGCCAAAGCCCAAAAGCCTCAATCAATCAATCAATCAAGCGACGTTAATATTAACTCACTCACTCACTCCATTCTTCTGAGTGGCATGATGGCGATTGGTTGAGCGATGGAATCCGGGAGGCGTGGCTTACGTTCTTAATCTGGATGGTTAGTTTCAAAAGTTTTTTGCTTGGCTGACAGCTGAGAGATTGCTGTCTGATTGGTTGCTGGGTACAGTGAACATTGACTCCGATTGGCTGCCCCGGGGGCTGAGTTTTAAATTATAAGGAGGAGCATGTCCAGTGGGGAGAGCAGGAGAAAAATATTGAAAAAATTAAGAGAGTAAAATTTTAGCAATTACTGTGTGCAATTAAAAATTATTGCACAAGAAAATAGAATTACGGGGGATTATAGGAGTCAAGAAGAATTCTTCTTGGTCTCTTTGTTTTGTCATTAGGGGTATATTGTGATAAATTTTGCACATTGATATTATTGAATGCTTCTAAATCGTTAAAAAAGTTAATTGCAAGGTTTTGAATGTGAGATTTGAAACTGTTAATTTTAAGAGCTTTACATATGTCGTCATTACGCATATATCTTATGGCTTTGACGATCATACGTATTAAAGAATTTTGCAGGGTATCAAGTATATTAATATTTGTTTTAGCGGCATAACCCCAAACTGGACATGCATAAACTAAGATGAGACGCATAACGGCTGTATAGAGAAGCACTTTGTTTTCTATACTTAAATGAGAATTCCGGCCAATTAGGGGGTAAAGTTTAAACATTATTTTCCGGAATTTGTCGCGTGCGTAATAAATGTGTTGTTTCCAAGTTAGGTGTGTATCAAAAAGAATTCCAAGGTATTTGGCTTCCTGAGACCAGGGGATTTGCTTGTTGTACATGAAAATAGGTGGTGGGAGTGACTGTTTTTTCGTGAAAATAATGGCAGTAGATTTTTCAACATTAATACTTATTTTCCATTTGTCGTAGAAATTTTGCAAGAGTAGAAGGTGTTTCTTTAAAGCGAAGGAAATTGTTTCTAGTTTTTTATACGTGGCGTGAATGGCAGTATCATCAGCGTAAAGGTTAATTTTAGTGAGTGAGTAGTCAGGGATATCGTTGATGTAGAGGTTAGAGAGCAAAGGACCGAGCAAGGAACCTTGGGGACACCCTGCAGAAACCGAGTGTTCATTGGAAAGGGTTTCATTAATTCTGATTCTGAAGGAGCGATTAGTGAGGTATGAGTGAATAAGATGAATCAGAGGATGTGGAATTTTAAAGGTAATTAGCTTAAAAGAGTGAGTCCATTAATCCAAACACGGTCGAAGGCTTTCTGGATGTCCAGAAAAACTGCTCCCGTGCTTTTCTTTTTCTGGAAACCTTCAGAGATATTTTCGGTTAGTCTTAAAAGTGGGTGAAGGGTAGAGAGCTTGTTAGTGAAACCATACTGATTGGGATTGAGGATGTTATTTTCATTGATAAAATTTTTCAGTCTATGAAGAATTATAGATTCGGTTAGTTTACCGATAGTTGAGAGGAGAGATATTGGTCTGTAACTGGATGAGAGATGAGGGTCCTTGCCAGGTTTGTTAATGGGGAAAATAATGGCTTCTTTCCAGTTATCTGGAAAATGATTGAATTTGAGGATTTTGTTAATTAGAATTGTTAATATTAGGATTAGTTTAATGGGAAAGTTTTTTAACATGCGGTTAGTTATCGAGTCTTTACCAGGGGCTTTTTTGGCATTGACATGTTTAATGTAGTGGATAATTTCATCCGGGAGAGCAGGTTCGGTGAAAGAATAAAGGGGGGTAGAAAGAAAATTTTTTACGGTAGTATTTATTAAATCATCATTTTGATTATAACTATCATCTTCGCGATCGTTTTCAACAAAATTATTTTTTATGTTACTTGCAAGAAGGTTAGCTTTTTGCTGATCAGTGACTGCCGTACCTGTAGCACAGTTAAGAGGTGGAATTTTTGGTCTTTTATTTTTGAAAAATTTTTGCGTGCGCCAAAGGCTATTGTCTGCAGTGTTAAGAGCTTCAAGTCTTTTTTGCCAAATGATATCGTTATATTTTTTAAGTTCTTTTTTAAAATCAGATTGAGCTCTATTATAATGTGATTTGAAAATGGGATTGAGGGTTTGATGATAACGTTTTCTAAAGTAGGTTTTGATTTTAATCAGCTGGTTAATGTTATGCGGAGTGAAGTTTCTTCGGTCTGTTTCTATTGGTCGGGAGGCGTGGCTATGAGTATCAATGACCGCCTCGGTGAACTCTGTGATTTTTTGTTCTAGGTCGTTAGTGTTGTTAATATTATTAGGATGGAAATCAAAGAGTGAAAGATTTTTATTTAGATTTATTTTGAAAGCGTTCCAGTCTGTGGAGACCGCTCTGGGATTTGGGGGTGCTTCTGCAAGTTTGAAGTTAAAATTTAAGAAAACCGGATTATGGTCTGAGGAAAGATCGTCGATGGAGTTAATTGTAAAGGGGTAGTAGAAGTTTTTAATTAGTGAGATATATGTCAATGGTGTTAGCGGAATTGTGACCAAATCTAGTAGGAGTAGAGGGAAAAGCGATATTTAAGTTGAGCATATTAGCGAAATTAAAGAGGTGTCTTCCTCTGGTAGTATTATTTTTACAATTCCAAGCATTTTGAGTGGCGTTGAAATCTCCGAAGAGAATACAATTACTAGCTGTTTGAATAAAGTGCTCGATGTCAATAGTAAATAAATTATAATCGGAAGAGGGAGGAATGTAAACACAAGTAATAGAAATGGGATCATGTTTGGGGGGAGTTAGTATTATATTAGTTGCTTCAAGAGCTCGAAGAGGAGAGGTGGGGAGGCAGAAGTGTTTGAGAGAGTTTTTAACTAGGATCAGAGTTCCACCTGCGGTCCACGGTCCATCGGAGATTCTGTCGTTTCTGTGACAGGTGTAATTCGCTATATTAAAGTTGTGTGAAGGTCTCAGGTGAGTTTCTTGTATGAGAAAAATATCCGGGGAGTGCTTCTCTATAAAAATACGTAGTTCAGCAATTTTTCTTAGTAAGCCTTTGCGTTCCATGAACACAAACTGAGACCAATCGGGGAGGAACTATACATTATTAATATTGTTACATGTTGCCTCTATTTGGGCGTACATTTGATTGGGATTTAATTGTTGGTTTGTATTTAAGTTATTGCCGTTACAAAGAATTTGCGATAGCTGCATTAGACAGTGCATTGTCATTTGCAGCGTTGTTTGGATATTAAAATTATTATTATTATTCATGGTATTAAAGTTAAAATTGTTATTTCTGCGATTAAAATTGGGGAAGTGATTATTATTATATCTGTTATTGGGGGGATTTGGTTTGTTGGTCTCAGTTTGTGCCGAAGACCCAGGTCCACGTGTCGCCATCTGAGGGGTGTTTTTTGAGTTAATAGTTCCGGTTGTCGCTTGTGCGTAGGAGATATTTGGCCTAACTAAGCTATTTTAAATGTTGGTGTAAGAGTTTCTGTTATTTTTCGCGGCTCCTTTTGGGGGTTTGGGGAATGAGGGGCATCCTCTGTAGTTTGCCATATGACCGTATATGTTGCAGTTTATGCAGTATGGCGTTTCAAGTTTTTGTTTAATGGGGCAATCTCGGGTGAGGTGATTTTCACCGCATTTTAGGCATCTTGGTTTTAGGTGGCAGTTTTCAGAGCTATGATTAAAATTGTTGCAGGTGTAACATTGAGTTACACCCCTACCATCATAACTCTCAACTCTGATGCTGAGGTAATTTAGGGTTTTGAGATAAAAAATTTTAAGATTGTCAAGATTACGGGGGAGGGTGATTAAAAAGATTGGGAGGGGCCGTTTATTTTTTCTTCCAATTAATTGATTAACTCTATCTGGAGTGTATCCTAGTATTTCCAAATCTTGTTTAATTTCTTCAGGGTTGGTGTTTCTGGGGAGGACTTTGATCACTACTTTAATGGGGCGTTCGGCTTTTGATTTTATAGTGTAGAATTGAAAATTAAGCATTTTAAGGTGTTGTACAGCCATGCGTCTTTCTTCAGCGCTGTCTGTATATAGTTTAAGAAATTCACCCGTTAGGCGGGATCTTATTTTGGGGAAAGCTTTTGTTATTGCTGCCATTTGGGCTTTGTAGTTTTTTTCGACGAAAAGCATGATGGGTGGTGGGAGTTGATTTTGTGGAGCATTTTGACTGGCCGAATTTTTCGAGCCATTGGGGTTGTTTTCGTTTTCGACTGGACCTGAGTCTTCGAGGTTATTTAAGTGAACGCCTTGTAGCAGTTCAAATTTATTTCTGGACAAATTTATTTCATCATTATCAGTAGTTTCAAGAACTATCTTTTTTGCTGTTTTTCTTTGGGGGGATATTCAAAGTTGGAAATTTCTTTCCTTTTTCCAGAGTTATTAGTAGTAGAAGTGGATTTTACTGGGGAATTTTGTTGAGTTTTTTCATTTTCATGATGGGGACCGCCAGGGATAATGCATGGTTCAAAGGAGTCAATGTCACTTACCACCAATGTCATGGCTTCTTCGATGTCTTGTAGCTCAGTGACTGCTCTGACGTAGAAGGGTTCATCAGGGTGGTGATCTGGCATCATCATCAGTGCGTCGACGCAGGCCTGCTTGCATCTGCGGAAGGTTTCCATTTTGGCAAGTTGGGCTTTACTGTATTTCAACTGCTCCCATGGTGTAAGCTGAGGCGAAGGTGTCCTCGTAGAGTTCCGTTGCGATTCTGCTAGTTCCAGTTCCATGTCGGTTGGTAGGTTGGCCATTTCCAAGTCGTTTTCGGTTTTTCATAAGGGTAGAATGAGTAAAGATTGGCTCTGTGTCGCAAGAGCCCTGAAAAGGGCTGTGGGAGTCAGAAAAGTTCGTGCTCAGGCCGTGGCTTCCGAAATGGGACGTACGATGATCGTTGAATCTCTAATAAACTTAATTTTGTTGAATCTGTATTTTTCCAATATCGTTTAACACGAAAAAAAATTCTTTTGACATTAAAAAAATATTACACTCCCTTCATTTTCATGTTAAACGATTTTTACTGTATATATATTCAAATTGGAAAATCAGAAGTTTTCATTTCTATCGTGTGACACATACAATTTTAAAAATTGTTTTAAATTTCGATTTTCACCTGATTATGATTTACATTTTAAGAACCTTTTAAAGACATACTGGACAGAATCAAAAAAAAATGCGAAGGAAGATTTTATTCTCTTTATACTTGGAGATACGCTACAAAAATCTTCCGTCCAAATTAAAAATGAAATCTAATCACTAGAATGTAAAGAAAGACAAGAACGCGAAAATATAAAACTGGTGGCGTGCAAGATGACGAGTCTGAGATTTGAAATCCCTCTCATACACAAAGGGATTTTTAATATTCACCATAAAGATTATTTCTGGTGCTTTCTCTCTCTCCTCTAATAGTTTTTAAATTGTATTCGCATCCTAAAAATAGTATGAATACACTATTCTGCACAGCGTTGAAGCATGCAAAACCATTAATATTACTAATCTCGCTTAAAAATCATTCAAAATATTACCATTAAAATTTTCTACAATCTGCAAAGTGCTATATGAATGTGCTGAATGCAATCATTGTATAATTATTCACAAAACCAAAGAACGGCATCAGATCCTTCTAGGCACATATGAACGGCGGTTCTTAAGGCTTGGACCAACTGGGCTTAAGCCCACGGCCTCGTCTCGTTCTCGACTCAACTGTAATAAAATCATGATTCGAATATTTTCAACGATTAAATAATTTTTCACACACAAACATATTGTATTTTCCGAAAAACTAGGAATTTTGGACGATAAAGCAACTGCCTACGTTCGATGACCGCCGTCCATGTATAGGCCTAGGCCTACCACCATACACCGTCATTACTCATTCATTTAAAAGGTGGCAATTGGTTGAGTCGGTTTGTGGGATTGTTAAGTCATGCACATTTATTTGTTTCGGGTAATTATTGTAAAGGGTGTTTTTTTAGAGGTATAGAACTTTAAATTGCAATAAAACACCGATGTATTATTCGATTGACATGAATTTTTTTTATTCGAAAGATAATCTTGTGGCATTACATTTTAAATATGATTTCTGGCATATGACTGCCACTGCTGGCTCGGATGTAGTCCAATCTGGACGTCCAATTTTCGATGAAATTTTCCAACATTTGTGGCCGTCTATCAGCAATAACACGGCGAATGTTGTCTTCCAAATGGTCAAGCGTTTGTGGCTTATCCGCATAGACCAATGACTTTACATAGCCCCACAGAAAATAGTCTAGCGGTGTTAAATCACAAGATCTTGGAGGCCAATTCACAGGTCCAAAACGTGAAATTAGGCGGTCACCAAACGTGTCTTTCAATAAATCGATTGTGGCACGAGCTGTGTGACATGTTGCACAGTCTTGTTGGAACCACAGCTCCTGGACATCATGATTGTTCAATTCAGGAATGAAAAAGTTAGTAATCATGGCTCTATACCGATCACCATTGACTGTAACGTTGTGGCCTTCATCGTTTTTGAAGAAGGATTCCCCCAGCCCATAAAGCGCACCAAACAGTCAGTTTTTCTAGATGTAACGGTGTTTCGACATACACTTGTGGATTAGCTTCACTCCAAATGCGGCAGTTTTGTTTGTTGACGTAGCCATTCAACCAGAAGTGCGCTTCATCGCTAAACAAAATTCGCTTATGAAAATCGGGAACAACGGCAATCTCGTTTTGCACAATTTGAAAGCGTTGTTCAGGCGTGAGTCTATTCATGATGAATATTGCCAAACCAAACTGAGAATGAATCACTTGACAGCTGTTAAATCGGTCACCATCTTGGAAAGTAATGCCAACTTAAACTTCTATACCTGGAAAAAAAACACTCTTTACAATTATTTGATGAAGTATGATACCTACTGTCTACTTTTAAGATTCACAGGTAATACCTTTATTTGTGTTGAGGCCCAGGTCCGCAAGATGACATTCTTGTTCATGCGTGCTTAATATTTTATAAATTAAAAGTAATTAAAATAAATTAAATAAGTAATTAAAATAAATTAAAAACTTTTTTATAAACAAGATTTTATTTAAATGCTCTGAAAAGAATAAAATAAACTTTTCTTTTAAAGCTTTTTTTGCTATCAGCTTACAACGTCATTACACAATTTATGATATAAAGCTTGTCGCGAGGTTTAAGTACTCGTATTTAATTAGTTTGAAAATTTTTAAAATTAAAATCAATCAGATTAAGATATTTATTTTGATTGTTTATCTACACAGGTAAATCTCGCGACAAGCTTTATATCATAAATTGTGTAATGACGTTGTAAGCTGATAGCAAAAAAGTTTTAAAAGAAAAGTTTATTTTATTCTTTTCAGAGCATTTAAATAAAAGCTTGTTTTTAAAAAAGATTTTTACTTTTCATTTATTTTTTACTTTTTAGTTATCGCTGGACAGGTTTCTCCGTCTGTTCATCTCATTCAACACATCATTGTTCTAATGTCGTTTGCCGGTTAATTTTGAGCAGGCTAGCTCAGGGTTACTTAATCTTTTCCCCCGCTGGGCCACGTACATATGATAAATGTTTCACTCAGGCCACAGCAAGAGGATAATGGGAGGGGGGGGATAAACACTGTAAGACCAAAACAGCATCGGACAAAGCGAAATTAATCAAAACATTAAAATTCTTTTTTTTTTGCTTATTATAATACAATATCAAAAACAAAAACACACAAAAAAAATTTATTTCCGTAATTTTAGCCAATTTTTCTCAATCTTTGTGCAGAATTTGGATAATACTAATCTACAAACGAAAAAAAGTTTCAAGCGATTATCTTTAAAAATAACGAAGTTTTTAAATGTTTTTTTCAGAACTTGAGTTTTTTTTTTTTTTTTTTTTGAAAAATCGTAAGAGTTTTCGGCATTTTATTTTTTAAATGACTGATTCTAAAAGAGAAAACACAAAACTTTCTTTGTGCCGAATATTGATTCATTAACATGGAAAAAACAAAAACAAAATTCATACGGAATGATTTAGAAATCATTCTCATATTTGCCTCATTTTAGAAAAAATCATGAAAAGAGAAAATATCATTATTTTTTAAAAAATAATTATACAGTATCGTTTCGAAATAAATGATCTTTCCAATTATGAAATTATTTTGTGTCTTAGTTTGATAGAAAGAATAAGATGGTTTTTAAAAAAGGTCGAAAAATTAGAATTTGTTTAAGCTCAATCAGATAAGCAGATCGGCGGAATAAAAGGCTTACAGGGGTAAAAGGTTTTTAATTAATATATTTTTAACTAATTACGATATCGGAATATAAATGGACAAAACATGCATGCATTGTCATGCATGGATGGATTTGAACGGAGATTTTGAATGGGTATGTTCGACCATTACCTCGCAGAATATTTATGGCTGCGCTCCCACGATTATTCTCTTAACGATGAGGCCTTCAAGGCTTTTTGTTAAATCCGCTGTCATGCTGTACCCTTCACTCGGAAAAGATCAGCAGTATGAAAGTAAGTGCTGTTTTTTTTCATCTTAAATGCGTTTGATTGATTTTTGTATTGTTTACATATATTTTCATTACAATCCACCTTGTCCCACTATATTTACTTGCCACCATCTCATTCTGGCTTTGCGCTTTTTCGGTTTGTAGCCAAGGGTGTGGGCTCTCCTAGGACTGAACCAAAGAACAAAATGATTAACGAGAAAATTAATGTCATTGTGGTAAAAGGGTGGGGGACCCTTGTACTACATTAGTTTTTCCTGGCATTTCTAAATACCTTGTGTGTTTTTTTTAAATCCTGGCACTCATATTTTTCTAATTAGTTTTCTACAAAAAAGTACTTACATTTTTTCTTCATAATGTAATTCCTCTTTTGTCAGGAATAAGCCATTCTTTTAAACTATTTTCATGTTGAGTTCTTATTGCGAGACCATCATCTTAGATTAAAAACTATTGGATACCCCAAAATCTTATTTTCAGCAATTTCAAAACCATGCCTAAAAGATATTTGGTGTGTAGTGTACTGATATATATATTGTTCCAATGTGTGGTATTTTTGAACAGTAGTCTTTATACATGTGAACTTCAGAAAAATACATGCCTTCATGTGTAATATTTAGAAAATCATACTTTTTAAACCTGTTATCGTGTTTTTAGATGATGAATGCTTTATTCTTAATTTGCGCATTAATTTCATTTCTACTAGTAAGCAAATAATTCAATATATATTACATTAAAACAATGGAGTTGACTAAAGTATCAATTGTATAGTGTTTATAAAAAATAACTTATAGATGAAGGTATGTTGTTTCAAAAATCTCACTTATATTCTTGTTTATTTTTTGAATGTATGTGTCCAATTTCCCGAATAAATATTTCAAAAATATGATTTTGGTTTGTTTTATTTTTCTTGTTTACAGTGAATCATTGAGAAAAAAAAGAGGCATTGAAAATAAAATGCTGTATATTGGATTATGGTTCTACTGTTTTAGCTGTTCTTACATTCTTCTAAGGACTGAAATTTTTAAGTATTTTAACTTTTGATTAAAAAAGCATTAACTTAAAAACTACAATATTTGTTTTCTTTGGCGATAGGAGAGTATAAAATTAGTTGATATGAATAAAAAACTAGCTTAATTTGTAATATATATTGCAATACATTTTTCTATATTTCCATCTGGATGAATGTGTTTCTATTTAAACAAAACAATTCATAAAAAATTACTTACACACCTGGGCCTAATGAGTGTTATTTTAGTCAAAAGGTTTTTTCTTCGTTACATAATATGTTAAAAACTATTTCTTTCTTACTTTGTTTTGAAATTTTTACTATATAAAATCTGTTATTCATCCTTATGTTTCCAAGATATTTCTAATAACTTATTATTGAAAGACTGAATTTAAATCAAAGTTAATTTTCTGCTTGTATAGGATTTTATAAAGAAACAATACAATTCTTATAGAAACAGAAATATAAGTTTTAATAAACCAAATTGCTTCTGAAACTAGTTCAAATGCTTCCAAATTTGTTTAACTATTTCATCGAATCTATTTTTGTTATTTTCAGATTTAAATCTGAGGTATAAGTTCGAAGACAAAGTTTTTGATCAAATAATAGTTGTATTTTTTTTTTCTTAAAGTAAAATTTTCGTTGGTATTGGCGACAGCATATAAAACGGAGTAAATGGTTGCTAATTCAGCGCGTACGAGACGGTGAATTATCTTGAATGTTGGCACTTTTGTGATTATGCACAAGTACCTTTTTGAAACAATAAATGCAAAAAGAATTTAGATTTTCAAAGTTAAGTGGTAAAAACTTCATAAATGTAAATTAAATAATATATAAGATGGAAAAAAATGAAATTTACAACTTAAGTATCACATATTTCGATCCCTTTAAATTTGATTTGATGTATATTCTTATGCTGAAAATTCGTATTGGATACAACAGTATCGAAAAAAAAATAACATTCAAACTCATATTTGACCCATAAATACTCATAAATAAGTACATTACACACTCATTTAGCTGTTATATTCCAAAATTTGATCCAGTAATAGGTTCAAAAATGAGTATGCGATGTTTACAATTTTGAGTACATAGTCGTTGCCAAAGATGAGAATGGGCTATTCTCAAATTTGAGTATGTTTGAATCGCAGCTATTTTGAGTCTGTGATGTATTCAAAAGTCAGTATTTTGTACTCCGTTCTGAATACCGGTTTTTCGCAGTGTATAAGTTATTCGTCATCTAATCTGCAACAACTGAAGTCACATTAATGTTACTTAAATTTGAATTATACGTATAGCTAAAACAATTACTACTATACACACAATGTAAAATGCATTTTTTCGTAGTAAATAAAGAGTTTTGAGTTGTTAGTATTTAATTTTATACTTTCCCAATAATAGCAAGTCAAAATTATTTGATGGCACGTCTAGACCTTATATTGAAAATACATTGTTCTCAAATAACTAAATTTCTCAGAGCAATAGGCCGGGTGGCCTATTGCTACCTAAAAATGCTACCGGGCAACCGAAAATTGGCTACCTAAAATGCTCGATGGGCCGCAGATTGAGAATCGCTGTTCTATCGGAATTAGAAAAAATCCCACCATTTTTCTTAAATTTTTCTACCACATGCAGAGGAAAAGAGTGGTGAGAGAGAGGAGTCCCACTTAAAATTAGGCTCTGATTCGTGCTGAAGGCGAGGGGGGGAATTACTGCGTTTCGTGTCGTTTAGGAGAGGGAAACATACTGCAGCTCCATTTTTTTCTTTGGGGGTCACAAAATCCTTTTTTTTTTTTTTTTTTTGTGATTTTTCCAAAAAAAAATAATTTTTTTCGAAACTTGTTCCAATACTTTTATATATGGTTGAAAGTAGCAAAAAGTTGTGGGATCTTCAAGTGAAGTAGCATAAAATTCGCGAAGTAGCAATAGGATAAAAAAAGTAGCGAAAAGATTTATAAAGTAGCAAAATTCGCGAAAAGTCGCACGATCTGGCAATACTGGTTATAAACTCATTTCCCTGTATAAGAGTAAGAATTCATAAAAATGCCAATAGAAACAAAAAAAACCCTTTTTAATCAAATTTTTTTCTAAACTGTAAATTTTAAATGTCCCCAAATACCATATTGAATTTAAATACCTTATGTCTTCGGGTTATATTAACCATATAAGATATTTTCGAAACGACTTTCGTAAAAATCCATTTTGAGATGATTTTCTTAATCATCGATCCACTGCGCGTTGCAGTACCACTGAAAAGGAAGGAAATAAAATAAAGAGTGTATGTACACGACAGAAGTGATAACTTCAAATTTTGTATTGTTATTTCTGTGATTAGTTAGTGAATAAAAAAAAAGTAATATTATATTTCGTATTGTCATACATAATTATTTAATCATATGTTTGTACTCATAAAGTAATTTTTTTGCTAAATATACATATTTGTGAATTGCATTTCTAAGAAGGAAACAATAGTTTTATGGTAGCAGAAATAGGTTATAAATACTTTAGATTAAAAAAATATATAAATATCTAAAAAAAAATTCCGTCAAGCGTTGTTCTGTACTTTGTCGTGCTTTCATTTGGATCATTTGACATAATTAAATTAAATTTTGATTTTACACTATCTACTAAAAGGTTTTGATTTCTCTTTTGAAAAATCTGCATCAAAATCTCCACTTAAAATAATAGGCAATTTGTTCAGAAGAGTTGATCCAGCTTCACACAGTGTAGGCAACTAAATTTTTGTGAATGAATTCGATATAATTTTCTTTAGACTTTGATTTGGTTTTAATATAAATAGTAACCATTAGAATTATTTGTCCATTCTCTGCTCTACATTTCGCTGCACACATTTCTCGGTACATGATTCACTAAACCCAAATGATTCAGTAGAAAGAATCCGGCCATTCATTTTCCTTAAAAGAGAGGGGGGAGCCGCTTTTATTGGAAGCAAGGAACTTCACTTTCTTAGAATATTGAGGGGATAAATTACCGCGCTTCATGTATTTTGGGAGTGGTGGGTGTAGGGGGTATAACATTTTGCAACTCTATACTTCCCTTGACAACAAGAGTGCCCCCCTCAAAAAAAATTGCCGATTTTTTCAAAAAAGTTTTTATATAGAACTTCTTCCTTCATTTTTCGATTATCCATCGCCGTTAAAATTTCTTCATTGCTCTATTTTGATTAATTATTTAAGCATATATTGCAAAATGTAATGAATATTCTTTTAAAAATGAAAATGCAGGTAGGTGTGTTATAGTTAACAGAAGATGAATTAAACGAATGCAAGACATTTCACTTTTCATGTAATTCCAGATATGCTTCTGTTATGCTTGTAAAGCAAGATAATTCGCAATCAACTTTAAGATATTTTAACTCGAATTTTTTCGATATAAATAAAATATTGCGTTGAAATGATTTTCATAACAATATCTGTGAACGTTTTTAAACCTCCTTTATCCAAAAGTCTCAAATATTTTGCCCCTTCAACATTTTCTGAATCGAAATTGATTTTTTATCTACAACAAATCTATATTTGTAATTGTAGTATTCGAATTTTATACTATAAACTCAATAATCCGCTATGTACTTCAAATTTGATACTCTTCTATTGAAATATCATGATTTAATTTTAAATTTCCTAGGGATTGTTCCTTTTGAAGTTTGCATCAAGTGTTCCTTTTTTGGGAAACAAAAAACCGAAACGTATGGTTGCCAAGTTTATTAGATGACCAGTTGGGCGCACAGCAATAACTATGCATTTGTATAAAATGTGTGCAGCTTTAAATTATGTAATTAATAATATTTTTATGTTAATTAAGATTTGACAGAATAAACAAAACACTAAATTCCCATTTAAACACTAATTTCTCATATAAAACAAACTACCATAAATTTATGTAGGGGTGTATTTTATTTATACAAGTGGCTTTTCTTTTGTTGTCTAGGGGTAAGTCATTATGTCCAGGATCTTGATATTCAAAGAAATAAGCCGTTTAGAATAAAATTACTGTTTAAAGAAACAATACATTATTTACAATTAAAACTTTATGAGTTATTTCACGGAGCATACTCTCAATTGTCGCTAAGCCTATTGACCTCCACGTTGACCGAAATCGTGACCTATCGCCTGTAAACCGGAATCTGACCCTTTCGCGTCAGTAGCGTCTCTTAAATGCACCTAAAATGGGCTTAGTCTATTGAAGAGCGGGTGGAAGGAGTAGGAGGGTTTGGTGAAATAGGGATTAGGGAAAAATTTTTATCCCGCCAAAATCGAATGTTCTAGAAAAATCATAGCGGGTATATATAATGAATTTTGCTCGCCATTTTCCGGTCTGGTGATTTAAAAATTACTTTAATTGAGCCGGATTTTTTTTCTATTACTTTTGTTAAAAAATGGATGATAACCATTTCCTGGAACAACAGCCCTTTTCAGGGATATCGGAGAAAGAGATTGTAGTTAATGCTGGGAAACATGTCTGCGCGTTTTGGGATGAAATGTTTAGAACGTTGAAAGAATTGAAGAAACATTACGAAGTATCTCATGATGAAATAGAACTGAAACAAGAAGAACATGTGTTTAATACTGATGAAAGTTTTCAAAAATGGAAAATGGAAGAAGTAAGAACGAAGTCCTTATTTGTGAAAAATGGCGGTGTCAGGAAAAGGGCAAAGAACAAGCAATTTTCTTATTATATTTGTAACAGGAGCGGTATTGCAAAGTTGAAATCGGAAAGAAAACGTCATGAGAAAATAGGAGGATCTGTTAAATGTGGAAAGACATGCCCTGCCTATATGACGGCTATCCGAGAATAAAAAGAAGAGGCAATTAAAATAACTGTTCAATACCAATCTGTGCATGCTGGTCATGAAATGCAGGTTGGTAAATTGAGACTTTATCAGGAAGATAGAAGAAATTTTTAGCATCTCTCCTAAAAGCTGGAGTGCCATATACTAACATTATAGAAAATGTTCAAAAGAAATGTCCCCATACTGAAAGATTAGGACTTTTAACCAAAAAGGATCTTCATAATGTAAGTCGGGATTTTGAAGTGGATGAAAGTATCTTACATGCAGAAGAGCAGTTTCTGTTGATCTACAGGTAAAAAAAATGCAAAGGGACTCCTACAATCCTGTTTTGATTTACAAACCCCTCGGTTCTTCTCTCTTGCAAATAATCCTCTCATCAAAAAGCAAGATTTTATTCTCGGTATAATGACTGAAGCACAATTAGAATTCCTACAACTGTATGGAAAAAATATAATAATGATGGATTCTACCCATGGCACAAATCAGTATGGTTACTCTTTGACAACAATTATGGTAAGTGATGACAACCATGAAGGGTTACCAATTGCAGTTTGTTATTCAAATAGAGTTAGTAGTGATGTCCTGGAACCGTTTTTTGAAGAAATTAAAAATAGACTTCCTCATTTAAGACCCAAAGTGTTTATGTCAGATGATGATCCTGCTTTTTATAATGCTTGGAGAAGAGTGTTTGGAGAAGTAGAGTTTACTTTGCTGTGCAGTTGGCATGTGTCACGAAACTGGAACAGAAATCTTAATTGTAAAATAAAAAACGACATAAAAAATTGAAGGAGGAGATGAGTGATAAATTGAAGAAATTGATGAATGAAATACATGTAGTAACTTTTTTGAACGTATGTATGAAGATTTTGTGCAAGAATATACAAAAAACGAAGAATCTAAAAATTTTGTTGAATACTTTGTGAAAAGTTATGGAGGAAGAAAACAAAAGTGGGCGTATTGTTATAGAGTTGGGTGTGAAATCAACACAAACATGATATTGGAAAGGTGGCATCGAGAGCTGAAATATGAAGAAGGTGGAGGTAAAGCTCTAAGATGATTAGATAAATCTCTCTCCTTAGTATTAAAAACCATATCAAAAAAATTAATGGGTAGAATTATTTCCATGGAAAGGGGAAAGTTAACTGCAAAAATTTCAACTATCAGAATGCGACATGAGACAAGCTGTACAGTAATGCAAGCTTATACTGCTGAAGAACTCCAACCAACAAAATAGATTGTTTATAAAACTGTAGATAATGGAATTAACACATATGAAGTAAATAAAGTGAAAGACTGTGATTGCCCCATCCGTTGTGACACATGCCAAATATGTATTCATTCCCTCACCTGTAATTGCATTGATTATGCAGTTAGGTTCACAATATGTAAACACATCCATTACGTATGCCAAAAATTCCCTTTTATGGTGGCAAATGTCAGTGATGAAACTGTACTCTTAGTAGATGAGGATTCAAATCGTTTGAGGAGAGAAAAGGAAAAGGAAGCAATCTTAACAGAAATGGAGAAGTCTGTTGTACATGAGGAACCTACAGAGTTAGTTTATGAACAAGTAAAAAGAGATGTGCAATTGTTAAACAATGTAATAAATATGGCAAATGCAGAACAAATTAAGCGAATTGGTCAAGATGTGAAAAACATACTTCAGTATATGGGTGTTTCACCATCTTGCTCATCTCTACCAAGTACTCAACATTTTCCAGCAAATAAGAATATTGTTCAACAGCGGCAACAGCAAAAATCCAGACATTTCAAAAAGCAAAAGCTAGCCAATGTAAGTAGACTTTATAAGCATTTACTCTCGCATCATTTCATGCCATTACAATTCTTGAAATGCATAGCTAAATAATGAAGTCTTTCTTGCAGAACTCGTCAAGAAGATTAAAACCGTGAGAAAAGTGGGAGTCCTTGAAGAGAGATGCCACCAAACCATGTAAGTATGCAAACTTACACCCTCGATACATCTGCCAATGCAATTCTTGAGATGCATTGCTAAATGATGAAAAGTCTTTCTTGCAGAACTCGTCAAGAACATTACAACTGCCAGAAAAGAGGGAGTTCTTACAGAGCGATGCCACCATACCATGTAAGTATGCAAGCTTACATCCTCTATACATCTGCCTATGCAATTCTTGAGATGCATCGTTAATTGAAATATATAACTAATGTTTTGCAGAATAGTGAAATTTATAAGAAACTGTTGATTATGCCGCATATATTCATAGTTAAAAAGTGAATTGCTAGCTACTTTTTCTATACTTAAAAAGGAAATTTTCCTAAAATTGTACTGTGGTTATGTTTATCTGCCAAGTTAAGACCATTTTTGATATGAACAGCTGCGTTCCTTTCATTTACAGGTAATTGTGTTTTTGTCTCTTACTTTTTATAAGTATTCTGTATCTTAATGTTCTATTAATAGTGCTACTTCACAAAGCATTTTCATTATGTTAAACCATGATTTATATTTGAGAATTATTTTTAAAAAGATGCACAAAGTCATTGTTTAATTCTTTTACTTGTGCAATTTTTACTTTAGATTGTCTTTATCAGATGTACAAAAGCCTAATATAAATACAGAGCACATTTTTAGCCAAGAAAATATCGCAACATTATAATTTATATACCTGTTTACAATAAAGCTTTTTATAAAATTTCAAAATATTCCATAAATACTTATTTCCTGCTTTAAACATGCAAGAAAATAGCTCATTTAGCATTATGGTCTTGGAGAGAGGGAATGTGAAGCACATTTAATACCAGAAAAATGAATTGATAAAATATGCTGCTTTCTATAGGATAGCAAAGCCATAATACTTTTCAGTTCTTTTATATTTGAGAAAACATTCCTAATTAGGATCTTATTTAATGTAAAGCAAATATAGCATTAAAGTAATGCATAACTAGCATCATAGTTTGTATTAAATATTTTTGATTTAGTTTTGGAATAAACTAATGTAAAACTGCATTAGAAGTAGGATTTAAATTGAAAAATTATTTTTTCTAATTATTTTTCTGACAACTGACCCTTATTTTAAATGAAGTAAATGGTACAAATCTTATATGTTTCTGTTTATTTCAGTTGTATTTTTATCTCTTTTAGGTGGTTAACTATTTTGGATAATTAGGCTTAAAAGAAAGTTAGCCATGCTTTGCATATGAAATAGACATAAAAGGTATGTTTTAGTGCTCTGCTTATTAATATAAGCAGAGCACTAAAACATACATTAATAACATTTCACTTTCTAATCATCTTGGCTCTGTTTATTTTTAAACCTTTGAATTATGAATTAAAAATCTGGGGGATAGAAACTTACTTTCAGGGAACACACTGAAATTGTAGGTATATCCTGCTGTCTTTTAAGAGATAAGAGCAACACACACACACACACAGCTCAAAAATTTTATTAACCCAATTTCTGAAGTTTTGTCTTAATGTTGCTACTAACATGTCCTAAAATTGAAATTACCAATGTAAACAAGTTTCACTAAACTTGCAGTAAACAAAAAACTACTGATGCCAGTTCACTTATTCTGTGAATTTACTGCTTCTTATATATATTATGAAATGCTGTCTCCTGACAACATATTTTAAAATTCAGCAGCAAGTGATAATTCTTTGACATTGTTTATAAATGTGTGCATTTTTTATTTCAAAAGACTTGAGAAGTTGGTTGAATGCTATTTTTTTGTCAAATGCTTCTTCTTGATGTAATGGAAAATAATAGTTCAGTGTTGTATAGGGAATTTAATTTTAAATCTATAGTATAATTATCCTTACATATATATATATATATATATATTATCTTTGTGGGTGAAGGTGTAATGCAAAATGATTATTTTTTGTTACAGCTGTATTGTTGAACCTGATGTATTGTGCAACTACATCTTATATAATTGTGAAGCTATTACAGGAATTAACTATCTTATTGCATCTGTTTTCACCAGCTGTATCCTCCACCAGCATCTTATTTCAGGAATTTGAAGTTTTAAGAAAGATGAGTACTTTTTTTTGTCACATCATTTATGTTAATGCATTTTTGTATATTCATAGATACATGATGATAATCAGGAATATATTTCTTTTGCAGGTCCTCAACTGGGCCAGTTAACTTATTGTTCAAAGATGTCTTGTGAATTTTTTTTTAAATTTTTTATTGTAAACTTTTTATTTTTCATTTTTATTTATATTATCCAGAAAATTACATTGTATTTAATTAGATTAATTCGCTTATTTTAATTGATTAAATGTAATCTTTATTAGTTATATTACTATTTTTTAGCATAAAATCTTAAATTTGTGCAAAATATATCGATGAGACCTGACTGCCAACCTCTCGCCAAATATGGTACCAAAAAGGGCACTTAATATTCTGTTGTGGTAACTTGAGATTTTTTCCTCCACACTGTTTTATTGAATCCTGACAACCCTACACGCAGATGTGTCCGTAATTTCTTCCGTTGTTTCAGTAATTATGCATATTAGTTAACGAGATAATTAATTAGCTTAGTTATTGACTAATTACTCAATTCATTAGTTACCCAAGTAATTAATATTCTTTTTATAAACACAACATTCACTTGCAACATTATAGCTCTTAGCATTAGTGGTAGAGATAGCATTAGGAATATTAGTATCTTAGTATATTTAAAATTAACTTTATGTATGCATTTTATTTAAGTGTCCATTGTTTTTTGTGGTAATGATTATCGTAACATTCTGAATGAACCACAAAAACAAAAATATTAAACCTTTTTAACGAGTTGTTAAAAAAATCCTATCATTCTTGCGCCTTTTTTTCATTTTCTCTTATTTCTTAGAGAAATCAAATACAAGAAAACTATATATTTTATATAATAATATAACTGAAGCATGTGTCTTATTAAAATTACTTTATTAGTATAATTAACATAATTAATTAGTCATAAGAGTAAAGTATGATTATTACAAATTACTTAGTGAATTAAGCATTGTCAATTACTATAGGAATTAAACTGCTTTATCGTAAAGTAATTGTACTATTTTGCTTATTTAATTCATGCATATTTGTTAAACTGAAGAATATCAATTGATTTATTCTAAGGTTAAATTGCATTATGAATTTTTTGACTGGTTAATATTTAAAAATTTTACTTTGAAAAAATTTTTTCTTTCAGAAATCTTTTCCATAAATTGAAGGAATTGGGAATAATGTCCAATGTAGTTCGAAGCTGGATACCAAAGACCATGTTGCAATGAGAAACTTTTACAGCTTTTGCTGAAGTTTGAAGATATTTTATGTAAATTTTTATCCAAAACTCAAGATTATCTAATTCATACCTGCATTTTAACTCAGAATCTGTTAATAGTAGATGTTTTGACTCAACAAATGAGAGCTTTTTGCAGCTCAAATAAAAAAATTGTACAAATGCCATTTTACTGTTTAAAACGGTTGTTAACATTATATATATTATATTGTTTACTGTCTACATTATTTTATCCAAGATGACCAAATAAATTTTTGTTGAGATGTTCTGAAACTTTTTTTATTTTATATCTAGAAATCTATTCATATATACATACAATAACAAAATTAAATCTCAATATTTTAAAAAGGATTTGTCATTGATAGAGTTCAAAGGATTGGTGCAAGCATTATAAAATTAATGCCTTTAAATTTATGTGTACTACAGATACACTTTAACAGTATAAGAGAGTAGCTTTATTGACACTTCTCAGTCTGCTGTGCATCCTACAATCACTTCAATGCTGCAACATAAGAACAAATTTCTTGTAATCTAAAAGAATGCTAATTTTAAGTATAACAGATACATGCAAACAAATAGAATTAGACAATTTCAAAGAACAACCAGCTTAAATGCCTAGTTACATTGAATTATTTTTTAAATATACAGTGTGTTATTCTGAGAATAATAATAATAATAATAAATATATATATATATATATATATATATATATATATATAACAGAAAATCTCCTAAATCTTTGAAATTCCTACTATATAAATTTAGGAATAAAGATAAGCCATGCTTTTAAATAAGTAATAAATATCTTTAAAAATATTGTTGCATAAGATATTTATTTAAATTGAAAATTCATCACATGTAAACTAAACAACTGAAACAAATAAAATAATGAGTATCATATTAATTTTGATATACGTCAAATGGTAATATTGAAATGTATTTTCACAAATGGCCAGAGAGTGTACACATAGAATATTAGTTAATATGAAAGTTTTTGATTACGAGAATTCCCTTTTAGTGAAAAGTGTATTTTTCCTTAACAAGTGTTTGTATATTATTGTAACATTGTTATCAACTATAAGTTCATAATTTAATTCTCATTTTTTTAGGTAACTTTCATTTAGGAAACATTTTTTTAGGAAAGATACTGAAATATATGTGGGAGACAACAAGGGGTCCAATACTTTTGTCTTTTTCACATTTATTTTAAAATTAAACAAAAATTAATTAAAAAGGTAGCTATTCTAACAGATAAGTTTGACGATGATAAGCAGAAGGTAACGCCTGCTCGCGCACCTCTGTCGTTCTCTCTCTGCTGTTTTACTTAAAAGTTCACAGTCTAATAGTTTCAGTTTGTGTTTCACTTAGCTGCGCCTGCGCGCGAAGACTGCTTGGCTTTGGCTGCATGCCACAATCGGCTAGCCTGACTGTACGCTGTCCGCAGCGGTACGTCCTCTCTTTTTTTTCATCGAGACCAGAGGAGAATCTGAAATATACAAAAAAAAGACGGAACAGACAAGGACTATACAACAAATACACAAAGGTTTAAAATATCATAATTCTGCTGAACTAAACAGTTTCTCCATCATGTGAAGGCATCTCTTCGACATCAGGAAAGTTCCACAGGAAAACACACACACATTGTGTTTCACAGGCATAAGAACGTCTTTTTTAACAAGTTGATCTTTGGTTGAACGCATCCATATTTTCCTCTCTAGAGTTCTGGACGTCTGTTCAAAACGATTTCTTTTTTTCCTCCGTTTCCACTGCCAGGGCTCAAAGATCCTTCGGAGCATTGCAAACCGTCTTTGTTCACTCTTCATTAGGTGAAGGGGTAGGTGAGCGGGAGATAAATTCCACGGAACTCGTTTTCATGGCACCATTGACTTTCTTACATAATACTATATCAGAACATTTTTCTCTTACAATACTCAATTTTAACTTAGTACTCTTAATTTTATTACATTTATAATCCTTAATTAGAGAACTCGAATCATTTCTGGTACTAAAGTTTTTAACATGTGGCAAATCATAACTAGAGTTTTCTATCACATTTGAAAAAGAAACAGCACTAGGATAAGCATAAGCACCTAAAGAGGATTCACTTTCATTCAATAAAACATCGCTCTTTGCATGGCCTAGTTTCTTTATTTCAGCATATACACTGGGATGTATAATAAATTCTTCGGTCAAGGTCGGTGATATTGTCGTTCGAACACTTAAGCTGGGAGAGAGTTGATTAAGAGAAATATTTATGGGTTTAACTTCTACCATTCGCTGTTCGCCAAAACATGAACTTAATGTTATTATTTCTTCGGAAGGTGTTTGCACTCTAATTAGTGAGGAATTTAAAACTGGGATCTGGCAACCTGAATCGATCAAGGCTGTTACGGGCTGATTTTCTACAAAAATGTTTACATATTGTAGCTGTTGTGCGAACTCATCGCTATTTTGTTTTTCGCTCTCGACTTTCAAAGTATTCACGTTTATTCTATTATGGATGTGGTCGTTAGATTCTTTAGGTTTAAAACGCTTCTCACAGTCTCTTGCGTAATGAGATGAATCACCGCATATATAGCAATTTTTATTTTGTCTTTCAAGATATTGGGGATAGTTCTCTTTAACCTTTGGTTTAAAGTTTCGTGGTCTATTTTTAAAGGGGTCTTGGGTATATCCATAAGTAATAGGAGTTTCCTTACGTGATCCGCCTCTAGATGAAATATAAATATCGCACTCTCTTTAGCTAAATCAATAGGCCTAAACCAATCTTCTGCTTCCCGAATGCCAATATCAGTTGCAGTTTCCTTATTTAAAGTTTCAAATAATTTATCAGAAATTATAAGATCACATAGAGATTCAAAGGAATTAACTTTTCTTAACGAACAATAATATTGGAAGTTTGCCGTCAATCTTGCAGCAAATTGGATGTATGTCTCGCCTGATGATTTTACAGCATTTTTAAATGAGTTTAAACACTCGCGAGGGGTTAATTGGAATTCTCTGAGTACTATAGATTTTAGTTTTTCATAGTCATTTAATTCCTCTTCTTTAATATACAAATAAGACATTATGAGCTCTTTCGCCCAGAAGATTTATTAAAATTTCAGATTTATATTCGTCATTTATTTTTTTGGTTAAAAATGCGCGTTCTAATGATTGGAAGAACAGATTAAAATTTTCAGATCTGGTGGGAACAGGAAGAGATAAAGTTTTAATACTTTTTATCATATTTTCTATGTTAGTTTCGAACTGTTTCTCTTCGACTTTAGCTGCAGGATTTAAACTTAATGCTTCATTTTTAGCCGTTTGAAGTTCGACTTCTTTTTCTAATTGTGCTAACTGTAGTTTAGCAAGTTCAATTTTCTGTTTTTCTAAATCCCTTTCGTTTCGCGATACCCTCTCATCTATACAGTTTTTAATTAAAGTTTTAACGAAATCTGGATCACTTTCAAATGTACTACTGTTCTCAATTTTAGTCTTTAGTTTAGCTATGGTGTCCGTACTCTCCACAGTACCGTCTAGATCCTCAACAACTCTTATGAGATCCTTTTTAAGAGCGTTTTTATACATTTTAGAAAAAAATATGGAAAGATCCTACCTTTTTTTTCTAGCTCCCTTGTTGCTCGCACGTACGATGTATCCAATAATTGAAGAAAAACGTTGATTCCATTGATTTCACCTCTTCGCAGGTTATTAATAGTTCTTGTAATTATTATTAGGACACCTCTTCGCAGGTGTTTCATCGATGATAGTTCCAACCTCTACACAGGCGGAATTTTCGTTGATAGTTCCAACCTCTACACAGGCGGAATTTTCACGCTGGATTCAAATGAAGAATGCAACCTCTACACAGGTTGAACGAAGTTTCCGAAAAATGGCGGCGCGTCTCCTCCACGGACGGTTTTTTTTTCACTGTCCAAACTTTGATCAAAATCGAAATTTTTTCGATCCCGGCCTCTACACAGGCGGAGTATTCATGCTGAGTTCAAACCTCTACACAGGTTGAACGAAGTTTCCAAAAAATGGCGGAGCGTCTCCTTCACGGACGCTTTTGTTCATTGTCCATACTTTGGTTCAAAATCGAAATTTTATCGATCCCGGCCGAGCCCCCATAATTTCTGGGAGACAACAAGGGGTCCAAGACTTTTGGCTTTTTCACATTTATTTTAAAATTAAACAAAAATTAATTAAAAAGGTATCTATTCTAACAGATAAGTTTGACGATGATAAGCAGAAGGTAACGCCTGCTCGCGCACCTCTGTCGTTCTCTCTCTGCTGTTTTTCTTAAAAGTTCACAGTCTAATAGTTTCAGTTTGTGTTTCACTTAGCTGCGCCTGCGCGCGAAGACTGCTTGGCTTTGGCTGCATGCCACATATATAATATAAAGATCCTAAATCTGAAATCTACAGATCATCTTCTATCCATATAGTTAAAATAAAGTTTCAAAATCTTGCATTAGAACTTTGAAAAACTGAGTTGAATTTCGATGCTTTCCGATAGATTAACAATACACCAGAAGTTCTGGTGGGTTACACTCAATTTTGTTGTTTAAAAAGTAGAACTTGTCCATTAGTCGCAGGTGCTGTGACTTCAGGCCATTTGTAACATTCTGCCTAAGGTGTGCTTCATCGAGTCCATAATTATAAAGATTTTGGTTGAATTTTTCAAAATCAGCCTTGTTTTTTTTATCCACAATTGAATATTTCGTTCATCAACGTTGAACAATCTTGCAGTTTCCTCCTTCGGTAGCCTTTTCTGTTACTTTTAGTTCAAGATCAGTACTATTTCTTTCAAAACTTTGTCAGCTTTTTGGATGGAGAATGTTTTTATCACATTATCTGCTGCGGCATATAATACGCACAATAAAATTTTAAACACATAATCCACGGATTATATATACAGGAAAATACGGTAAATTTAATGTCGTGTATAAGGAAATATACCTATTGGGAAACCTGCCTTTCCTATTTGGATAAAAGGGATAATGCATCTCTACACCATACCTCTTGGGTAATGTGGAAATTGGTGCGAATAAACTAAAGTCATGCAACGTCATATGCTACATGTTATTGCATTATATTTTAGAACATTTCTGCATAGTCATTATTGTATGTTAAAATAGTGTACAAACAAAAAAAAGTTGTATATCCAAACATTCATTCATTATACATACATAAAAGAAGAAAAATAAAAGTATACAAGCTGTATACAATTCTCTACTCAAAATAGTGGTAGTCCTTTGTTCATCTTAAGTGTATTTTGTTTACTTCATTGTGTCTCCCTCCTTAAGAATGTTGCTCCTATCACAATTTGCAAACTCATGTATGCATATGTATATGTTATATTAAAGTAATAAAAGAAAATACTATTTCACTATTAAGTTAAAGAAATGAATCATATTAATATATAATTTTTAAAAAATATTCAATGTAATATGAACTTCACCTTTATATCTCGGGTACTAAATATTATGCATGGATATGCGACACTTGGATCACAAATTCAGATTATTAATGCGAGTATGAACTATATTAAAAATTTACATTACAAATTCAATAATTTTTTTAATTCCCTTTGTATGAAGTGCTTATAACATGTTGAACAGCTTGTTATAAATAATTGTATAATAATAAGGAATATTTCATCAGAAAAAATACTATAATTTTCACAAATTCAATTTGATTTCTAATTGAATTGCATACTTCTTTAAGCTATTGTTTATCTCATATTAGATAGAGTTAATATGAAAGTTTTTGATAAACAATAAATATTTATTCTTTGATGAAAATGAATCTTATTTTTATATAACACAATGAATTTCAAATAAGATAGAAACAATTTAATACAATATGGAAATAAATAGTTGCATAAAATTTCCATTCACAATTTATACTAGTTATGTCTCTTGACCAGATATTTATGTTTAGTGTTAAACACTTGAGTTCCATTTCATGCAAACTTAAAACTTACTTGGAGAAAGGTATTGGCATTTTATTTTGTTATCACTAATATATATCTAAAGTGTCCTTTTATGTATAATTCTACTTTAAAAAAAGAAATTGATCATTATAATACACAAGAGCCCAAAATTTATCTTCGAAACACACAAAAATATCAGTGATTTTGACCAATTAACCTCTTAACAATAATTTTGAAAAAAGATTCTCTGTAATTCTCTTCGATAAATATCATAAAATTGATCAAAGTACTCTTCTTAGGTCAATATTTGCAACAAACTCAATGCAACAAATTTATTCAGGACATATATCTATCTGGGAGTCCGACTAAAATCTTCGAATAAAAAATCAGACTCTTCAGAAGGGATTTTAAATTGGCGAGGTTGTTGTCCACGGGTAAGTATTAGAGGGTTATTGATAAATTAATTGAATCAAAGTGATTTAAATGCAGATACTTCATTTATGTAAAAAAGAATTTATTTCAAGTTAAAGGGGAAAATTTACAAGGGGAATATTTACTATTCACAAAGAGGAATATTTACAAATAGAAAGACTTGCAGAAATTAGGTTAATTGAAAGTTGAGTTATACATTTAGAAGACGGGGAAATTAATTACCTTTTTCATGGGTGGATGCTTGGACTGATATCGCGCTGCGCGCGAAATGCGCTAAAAACGTGACGTGTTGAACCGGCGGTGGTTAGTAGGCCTCTGCCGAAAAATTATTCAAGCCGGAGCTCCGAAAGCTCACTAGATGGCGCTGCTTCGGAATGCAGTAATAAATAAAATTGACATTAATAGTCCTCTGAAAAGGATATGACTCCACTTTTTACAAAATGTTTCAAACAGAAAATTCTACATTTATTTTTGCAAAAGTATAAAATAAATCTAATCTCCATAATGATAAATCTACAAATTGTGCAAATACCAATAAATGCATATTTGTTATACATATGTAGTAAAAAAATTTGTATACGTGCGAGACAGGTTTTTATTCCATACAGTCAAACTCTGAAAAACATATGTTTTGAAACCACGCAAATATATTACAATTTTTATTTTTTCTAAAAGAATTATGAATTCAAAAATGACTTTTTTTTGTTTTGGTCACGTAGGAGTGTGAGCAGGACTTTTATATTTAATATATGGACACAAATTTATATTCTAAAGAGTTTTTTTTTCAGGTATAGAAGTTTAAGTTGGCATTACTTTCCAAGATGGCGACCGATTTAACAGCTGTCAAGTGATTTATTCTCAGTTTGGTTTGGCGATTCATCAAAACGATCATCAAGCAAGGCGTAGATTCGTCGAATGGGCCCAAAACGAGATTGCCGTTGTTCCCGATTTTCATAAGCGAATTTTGTTTAGCGATGAAGCGCACTTCTGGTTGAATGGCTACGTCAACAAACAAAACTGCCGCATTTGAAGTGAAGCTAATCCACAAGTGTATGTCGAAACACCGTTACATCCAGAAAAACTGACTGTTTGGTGCGCTTTATGGGCTGGTGGAATCCTTCTTCAAAAACGATGAAGGCCACAACGTTACAGTCAATGGTGATCGGTATTTAGCCATGATTACTAACTTTTTCATTCCTGAATTGAACAATCATGATGGCCAGGAGCTGTGGTTCCAACAAAACGGCGCAACACGTCACACAGCTCATGCCACAATCGATTTATTGAAAGACACGTTTGGTAACCGCCTAATTTCACGTTTTGGACCTGTGAATTGGCCTCCAAGATCTTGTGATTTAACACCGCTAGACTATTTTCTGTGGGGCTATGTAAAGTCATTGGTCTATGCGGATAAACCACAAACGCTTGACCATTTGGAAGACAACATTCGCCGTGTTATTCCCGATATACGGCCACAAATGTTGGAAAAAGTCATCGAAAATTGGACGTCCAGATTGAACTACATCCGAGCCAGCCGTGGCAGTCCTATGCCAGAAATCATATTTAAAATGTAATGCTACAAGATTATCTTTCGAATAAAAAAAATTCATGTCAATCGAATAATACTTCGTTATTTTATTGCAATTTAAAGTTGTATACCTCTAAAAAACACCCTTTAGATGCACATTATTATAATAAATTAGCTAATTATTTGCTCCTTTCTGCCACTGGTCTGTCTTGAGCAACAAAGGGAGTGCTCCTCTTCCCATTAAAATCGAACTGAAAAAACCCAGAAGGATATTCTTACAAGAGAAATGTTTTGGAATTTCGGTAAAGTTGACTGGCCAGCTTTTGCTGAGCTTACAGAAAAAAACTTTTCGTCACTCCCGCTTTCTCATCAACTGAACGTAAACTGGCTCAATTTCAAAGCAGTTGTCATTCGTAATGCAAAGAAAACCATCCCTAGAGGGAATTTTAAGAGTTTTAAAGCTACCTACTTGCACAATGACCCTTGTCTCAAAGCTCTAGTTGATAAAAGAGACAGACTGTTTCAAAACCTCAAATATACCAACAGCGACAGTATTCGAGTTGAGTTTAACAAAACTAATGCAGAAATTAAGCTTCTGTACGCAGCAAAAAAGCGAGCATCATGGTACAAGATCTGCAGTAAAATTGATGCTAGAATTAACAATTCCAAGTTATGGTCTATTGCCAAATCTCTGATTAGAGACCGACCTCAAGTGAAGGTCTGCAATACCATTTTGACTGCGGATGGCTTCCCTCCAAATGATGACAGAGCTACTGCTAATATCCTAGGCAGCCATTATCAGAAAATGAGTAGACTGACTTTTAACAAGGCTGACAAAAATACCGAAAGGCTGGCAAAATTGGCAGTACATAAGTGTCGTAGCTCAGATCTTTGTGATCCAGTCTTTTTGACCGACTTCTCTATGCAGGAACTACTCTGGTTTTAAATGCTCTCGATCTGAAGAAGTCACCGGGACCAGATAACACACACGGGGTTATGATTACCCATTTTGGTCCGATCGACATTCAACGTCTGCTGGATATATTTAATCAATCTTGGAAAAGTGTGGCCGACTGCCTCAAGAGTGGAAAAGAGTCACTATCATTCCCATTAGGAAACCGGGCAAGGTACTCAGTTCCCCTGAGAGTTATCGGCTGGTTGCTTTGACAAGTATACCGTGTAAAATCATGGAAAGAATGATGCTAAGAAGATTCACCTACTTTCTAGACAGCAATAATCTGCTTCCACGGGAACAATATGGATTTAGGAGAGGACATAGTACAGAAGATTAGATTTTGTACTTTTGCCAATGTGTCAGAGATGCCCAAAATTTAAAACCGACCAATCACACAGCAGCAGCATTTTTAGATTTACCTAAAGCTTTCGATACGGTCTGGAGAAACAAGCTTATTCTTAAAATGTGTGATGTATTTGGAATAAAAGGAAAAGCTCTGCCATGGATCTCAGATTTTTTGAAATCTAGAGTTATTCGTGTTAAGTATAATAAGACTCTTTCCAAAGAGATTAAACTCAGCCAAGGTGTTCCTCAAGGATCAGTGCTCAGTCCTACGTTCTTTATATTTTTGGCTGGAGTGAAAAAGTTGATTACTGAGAACAGCAGCATTGGTTTATTTGCGGATGATAGTGTCCTTTGGCACTCGAGTCACGACATACCGTCTATTGAGACTAATTTTTCCAAGTGCCTAAGCAGAGTTAATGACTTTGCAACTAACCACAAATTATCATTTAATTTCACAAAGTCTGTGACCAGTTTTTTCACCCCACTAATAGACATCTATATAAATATCAACCAACTGTTTTTATAAAGGATCAAAAACTCTTATACGTAAAACATCCTAAATATCTAGGTTTTACCCTAGACCAAGAGATTCTTTGCAATTGGCATATAGAAGATTTGATTAATAAAAGTAGAAAACGCCTTAATATATTAAAATACATCTCTGGGCGTCATTGGGGTGTAGATGCCTCTACTCTGAAAATTACCTATACTATCTTAATTAGACCTGTTTTGGAGTTTGGTTCTACCATTTTCTTTATTGCCTCAGATTCTAACCTTAACAAACTTGAAAGAATACAGCTGAGTGCTGCTAGAATCATCGCAGGCCTTCGTAACAGCTGTCCTAATAACTTAGTTCTATATAAGTGCGACCTTCAACCTCTAAATATGAGAAGAAACTATTGCTTAACCAAGTACTTTCCACAAACTGCTCAGTTATGGTGATCAACATAGAACCTCTCAATACTTAAAGCATTGGAAAGATAATCAAAGGTTGAAACGAAATATTCCCTTCTCCTAGGCACTTGCACAAAACATGAGTTTTAATGTGGAACACCATTGCCTGACTTCAGTCATGAACCCCGTCATTAGACTCCAGGGATCACGTTCCATTATAATTTAATGCCCAATGTGAATAAAATGTCTGACCACCCCGAACTTCTTAAGCAATTGGCTCTGTAGCTGATTGATGGAATTCCACTGGATGCAGCCAAAATCTATACTGATGGCAGTAAGGGACAGACAAATACTACTGGCAGTGGAGTCTTAATTGAACTACCTGGCCACGTCATCAAATTTCAGAGGAGAAATGCTGACCATGCTTCTGTCTTTAGAACGGAGCTAATAGCTATCATGTGTGGTCTTTCATTTATTAACAACATAAGAGATCTAGCTTTTTCTGAAATTTGGATACTGACAGACAGCCAATCATCCATCCAACATTTATCGAATTGGCCATCTATCGGCGACAGCACCAGCAGGAGTATTCTTCACCTTGTTCAACAGCTTTCAGATCGGCACCTTATTCATCTACAGTGGGTCCCTTCTCATGTAGGCTTTCTCGGGAACGAAGTTGCGGACGACCTTGCGAAGGCGTCTACCAGCAATCCTGTGGATTCGGAAGACCGCATCGTCCTTATATCGACTGAGATCTACTCCAGGGCTAAAGAATTAATATGTAGAATCTGGGTAATCCCTCCTGTACACCCATGGTACTTTCAAAGACACCTTGGATCCGCCATATCATTCAAGGGTTCCAGATCATATCAAACGGCATTCTCATGATTTTTGACTGGTCACCTGAAGGTGCATAAATTTTGAGGGTGGCAAAAGAAGCTTCCCAATTTGCCCCAAATGTAACACCAGTCCTTTTTCTCCTCAGCACATTCTGCAATGTCTGGGGTTTTCCTGTGAGGAGGCTGTTGCATTCCCCCAGCTGTTCTTAGACTTTGTACAGATTTATGGACTCATGGATCTGGTCTAGTTTCACTAGACACGATGCGGATTAGTCCCTCCACCACCACCATATCTATAAGAGCAGACTTTATGTTACTGTGACTTATTTACTCTAGCAAAGAGAGCGGTTGGCAGTTTAAAAAATGATTTGTTTTTTGAGCGACGGTAGATGCGTTTTGCTTCGTGGACAGATTACATACATGCGGACAAAATATAAGCAAAGAGGACTACTAGCGCCCTCTGCCTCAGCGGGTCTTGATTGATTGATTGAATATTAACGTCGCACTGTTCAGCTACACGAGGGCTTTGGGCGACGGACCACGTAATTTTGAACCATGGTCAAGTGACGTGGACGACACCTAAGCTGGCACCCCCTCTCCTAACTACCACACCAACGGGAGGACGTTTCAGCTCTCGACAGATTTAACGTGCATCGCTGCCCTACACGGCGGGTCTTAGTGGTACTGGGCTTGAACTCATGACATACCTGCCATGGTCCGATACCCTAACCACTGGGCTACCGCAGCCCCATCTGCGGGTCTTAACAATAGCGATTGTTTATTACACGAAGAAGATCTGAAACAATCTCCAATTAAGATTTATTTCAAAATTGAAAAAGATTGTTGCATGAAATTATATTGAATATTGAGTTGAGCGGCCAATGTAATGAACATAAGGAATTTTAGGGATATTTCAAATAAACAAATCAATCCGTAAATATAATTTTTAAAATTTATAATGCAGATTCATTAATACCGTTGTGATATGTCATTGAAATAAAAGTTTAAAAAAAAATCAAAAATTGAATTTAAACTTATGTATTGTTAAGGAAAATTTAGATACTCTATTCTTGTTTGTGATTCGCTCTATAAAAATCATTATATTTTCACTTTGAATTAAAGTTGCTAGAACAAAAACTGAAAGAAATTTAAATGATTTTTTAAAATAATATAAAGATATTTTCGCGTTGATAAACTTTCGGAAATAAGTAACTATGTATAGCTAAACTTGAACTGAAACCTGAAGGAACAAATGATATTTTTACCCTACGCTTTAAAAAGTATAGTTGAAAACAAAAATTGAGACCTAAAAAGTGGGCAACATAGAAAAAGCTGACAGATCTCTCTCAAAAGCTTTCCAAGCAATGCTCCCCAGTCTCCGACAAGTGTCGCTATATGATGACTAAGCTTGCAATATTTTCGAAATCTGCTTGGCTAACAAGCTCGGGTTTACTTACGACGCCGCGTATTTTGCTTTTAAACTTGAAACGACTTTCTATCGTTTTCTGGTAAGCTAATTGACCAATTAGTACTCCATAAGCTGTGAAAATTATTAGGAGCACAGAATTGTTCGCTATTGGGAAATATATATTTGTAATATTATTCTTATGTAATCTGGCATAACTTAATTCTGTTTTCTATATTGGCAACACCCTGTACAGTCATTGTGTAAACAAAAATCATGTAACTTCACTTCTAAGTCATTAAAAGCTAAGTTCCACCCATGCAACTCTGTTTACTTTATTTATAGTACAATTTTAATGACTTAGAAATCTTCTTGAATCGTTTCTATTTTTAAATTTGATAATGGAACCATTGCTAAAACCTAAAAAATTTGATTTGGATCCCACGTGTTCTAATTCGGAAACAAATTGGTGCCATTGGAAAAATCTTTTAAAAACTTTTTAAGAGGCATAAAAACCATTACAGAAGAATATAAACTTCCTTTGCTATGTAATTACGTAACCTCAAATGTTTATCAGTTCATTAATGATTGCACAACTTATGCTAAAGCTATTGCGATACTTGATTCTCTTTTTATAAAGAAACGTAACGTTATATTTGCTAGACATTGCTTGTCAACGCGAAATCAACAAACAGAAGAAGCTGTCAGTGAATATTTACAAATTTTAAATCAATTGAGCAAAGACTGTGACTTTTCTGATGTGAAGGCTGAAGAATACCAAAAAGAGAATATTAGAGATGCTTTCATACGAGGATTAAAATGTCCTCGTATTCGTCAACGACTCCTCGAAAATATATCGATGACTCCCGATCAAGCTTTTGAGCAAGCTAGAACACTTGAATCATATGAAGTGCATGCAGCTTCTTATATGGGAAGTTCTTTCCCTGTACAATCTGCAGCTATGAAAACAGAAGACTTTTCAGAAGAAACCGTAGCAACATCAGCGGCTTCCTCCTCCTCCTCAAGGTCTCAAAAATGCTTCTTTTGTGGAAATGACTCACACTCATGAACCCTTTGTCCAGCTAGAGATCTTACTTGCAGGTAATGTAGAAAAAAGGGACATTACCAGTGAGTGTGCAAATCTAGACGTTGTAGAAACTCTTCAAATGTGGTGGCTTTTTCAAACACACTGGCAACTATTTCGGGATCAACTCACTGTCTCCAGAAATGAATAATTAAGGCATTGGTTAATAATATTCAGCTGAGTGCATTAATCAATACAGGAAGCTCTCTTAGTTTTCTTAACGAAAAACATGTGTAATTGAATTACATGTGTAATTAACAAATGTAAATTGAAAGTTGAACCATATTTGGGGAAAATATTCATGGCAAACTTCTCTATGGTGACTGAAACAGAGGTGTTTGTAAAGTTAATTTCAAAATTGAAAACTACTTATCAAAATGTGGAACTTTTAGTTATGAAAGATCATTGGAGTGATGTTTTGATTGGTCATGATATATTATAAACAGACATTCATCAGTAGAAATTGGATTTGATGGTAATATACCTCCACTAACAATTTGTTCTTTGGATCTAGCACAAGTACCTCCTGTTTCGTTATTTTCTAACTTGAATCCAGACTGTAGACCTTTGGTTACAGAATCGAGGCGTCATACTGTTGAAGACAGTATTTTTATGGCATTGGAAGTTCAGAAACTTCTCTAGGAAGGAGTCATTGAACCAAGTAACTCACCATGGAGGGCTCAAGCCTTTGTCATTAGAGGGGAAAATCATAAACCTAGAATGGTGGTTGACTACTTCAAACAATTAATAAATACACTTTACTGTATGTCTACTCTTTGCCTAAAATAGAAGAGGTAATTTTGAAAATTTCAAAAAATAAAGTTTTTAGCAAAATTGATCTCCAAAGCGCCTACCATCGAATTTCTATCCAGGATAACGAGAGATACAGCTTTTGAAGCTTGTGGGAAGCTCTACCAGTTTTTGCGTGTTCCTTTTGGGGTTACTAATGAAGTAGCTTGTTTTTAAAGAGTCATTGACAAAATTATTGAGGATGAAGGACTCGCCCTTACATATCCATTCATTGATGATGTTACTGTGTGTGAAAAAGATCAGAAGGAACATGATGACAACTTAGAGAATTTCATGACTGTGGCAAAGAAGTATAATTTGACTCTAAATGAAGATAAGTGTACCTACTCAAGTAATTCTGTCCATTTGCTAGGCTACATTATTCAGGATGGTATAATTAAACCGATTTTTGAACGACTAAAACCTTTGAGAGATTGCCTGTTCCGAAAGACTCATCTGGTTTGCAGCGTGATTTAGGAATCTTTGCCTGTTATTGCCGATGGATCCCGGGGTTTTCTAAGAAAATACGTCCTCTTCTAGGAAAGAAACAGTTTCCTCTTTCTAGAGATGCTGTATTGACTTTTAATTCACTGAAAGATGATGTGGCAAATGCTGCCTTGGTAACAATTGAAGATGACATACCATTTAGAATGGAAACTGATTAATCTGATTTTGATTCATCTGATTCATCTTGAGATAAGCTGGACGTCCTGTTGCCTTTTTCTCAAGAACCTTTCATGCATCGAAATTGAGACATTCATTCCCAGAAAAAGAAGCATATGCCATTGTGGAATCACTTCGTCAATGGAGACACTTCTTGATGGAAAACATTTTGAAGTATTCACTGATCAACAAGCAGTCGCATTTGTATTCAATCAGCGACATGGTAGTAAAATTAAAAATGAAAAGTTAATCCGTTGGAGACTTGAACTTGTTAGTTTTAAATTTGACATTATTTATCGTCCTGGAAAGCAAAACGTGATTGCTGATACATTATCACGTATAACTGGTGCTCTAACTCCCAGAGTCGACTAATACAATCTTCACAACTCTCTTTGTAATCCTGGAGTGACACGAATGCACCATTGGGTTCGTTGCAAAAATCTCCCTTTTTCTTTAGAAGATATAAAGAAAGTCACAAACTTCTGTTTAATATGCAATAAATTAAAGCTAAGATTTGTTAAAAATGTTGGAACACTTGTGAAAGCTACTGCTCCATTTGAAAGGTTGAGTCTTGACTTTAAAGGACCTTTACCTAGTGTCTCAAGAAAGCACTATATTTTAACAATAGTTGATGAATTCTCTAGATTTCCGTTCGCAATCCTTTGTAGTGTCATTTCTGCAAAAAGCGTAATATTGCATTTGAAGAACATTTTCTCTATTTTTGGAATACCATCATTTATTCATTCTGACAGAGGATCATCTTTCATGTCTCTCGAATTAAAATCATTTTTAACTTTTCAGAGAATTGCAACAAATCGTACTACTCCCTATAATTCAGCAGGAAATAGACAGGTTGAACACTATAATGGAATAATCTGGAAAACTATACAACTTTCTTTAAGATCTAATAATATGAGAACTGAACAATTGTAAGGAGTTATCCAAACAACTCTGCATTCAACTCGCTCCTTGTGTATAGCAACAAATACCACTCCTCATGAACGAATGATTTCTCATACTCGAAGTTCCAATAACGGCTGTTCCTTACCTACTTAACTTACAAAGCCTTGACCAGTTCTTATGAAAAATCAGATGCGTGCTAACAAATATGAGCCAATTGTTCAGGAAGTGGAATTATAATTGAAGCTAACCCTGAGACTATGCACATGTAAAACTTGGTGATAGAAGGGAAACAGCTGTTTCTATAGAACACTTGGCTCCAAGAGGGGAAACTACCAGATCTAAAGACAACAAGGGTGCAGAGGAAAATGTTCAAGTTTATCCAGATCTGCAGCCAATAAAAAAAAAACTCAGACTGAGCCATCACTTTAGAAGACTTGACTGAACAGAACATGAACACATTAGCATTGCGTTTTACAGCTCGTCACAGACAACCTCCTGCATACTTGAACGACTACATTAAAATTAAAGGCGGGGGGGGTAAATGTAATATATATTATTCTTATGTAATGTGGCATCACTTAATTTTGTTTTCTATATTGGCAGCACCCTGTACAGTCATTGTGTAAACAAAACAATCATGTAACCTCCCTTCTAAGTCATTAAAAGTTAAGTTCCGTCCATTCAACTCTGTTTATTTATAGCACAACAGTATATGGATACAACAACAAGATGATTATAAACTTAAAGTCGCCCCTGCCCTTGTTAAGATAGTCTCTATTTATGTCCGTTTCTGAGAAGAAATTAGTAGATTTTCCCGATGATTTGATGAAAGTTTTTAATTCTGAACAATATTTCATTATTACTGGGGATATAAATGCTTCTTATAAATATTCCAATATTGATAGATCCAAACGATTTAGTTTTTCTCATCGGAGAATAATAAAAGTAAACTGAACGCGCGAGAATTGTACCAGCGCACTCTATAACACATGTTAATTCTCGCATTTCGCCGGGAACTAGAAATAACTAATTAAGCTGTTTTTAAAAATATCCCATTTGACCACGAGATTAGATTTATTAACGAGACAAGAACTAATAAATTGATTGTAGAGTTATATTTTTATAATATTTAAAATAATGCTTTAAATGTTAAATGAATGAAAAACAATCCATAATACTTGTAAGATTGGAAACGAAATATATAGGGCACATGCAGCAGATAATTGATGTACGAGTATTTATAGCTCAACTAACAATTTTATTGCTCCGCAAATAATGTGTACCAATAATTAAATTATTTTATTGATAGCTGCTCTCTACACTCTTTATACGTATTTATGTATTGCATACGCCCTTTCTTTTTCGTTTCCAATTTACAAGTATTTTAATAGCTATCAAAAGTTGCCAAATATGAATTTTCAGGATGATTAAAAAATTCAGAAATCGTGGTACGTGGTTTTATTCTTCAGAAAAGACTAGAGAAATTATTTCATACCTTTTTACTCTGTTATAAAAACCTAGTACATTATTTATTTTTTTAAAATTTTGTTTTTTCTGCTTTTAGGGCTATTTAAATGAAATTTTTGAATTGATTTTAAATGCTTTGATGTGACTTAATTACAAAAACATTCAATACATTTCAATTTTTTCTGGTTATATCTAAAATAGAAAAATATCATACTTACTTACCAATAATGCATTAAATTATTCATTTATTATTTTAGAAATAAAATAACGAAGCAAGCGAAAATATGTTTTTATAAAACTTATATTCAAATATTAAAACAAACAATGTCAAATCCATTTGTTAAAAGTTTAAATATAAGACTCTATTCATGATGGTTAATGTCTTAATTGTCGCATATGTTCCATCTACTATATTGCTTGGTAACTTGCCTGTGAGTTACGAGCAATCGAGAGAGCTCCACTATTCGCAATCCATTCAATAACGCAGCATGTGCCTGTCCTTTAGCAAATAGTTCAGGTCCAAGGTATACAATTGCATCGTCCACTGTATATCCTTGCATTTTATGGTCTGTGCATGCCAAAAATAGTATTAGGGGAAGTTGTGTTCGCTCGATTGTTCCATAATTTCGAAGTGCTTAAAACTGTATTGATTTTGACTTCATCAAATGAATTCCATCTTTATACCAAAAACGATACGAACAGATGGAATGTCAATATCGTAGATCTGATCACGGCAAAATAACGGCCAAACAATTTCAGTTATAGTACCCATTGCACCATTTACATGCCCTTGTTCTATATTAAAATTCAAGAGAAGCATCACTCTCGCTCTGTTGAAAAGCAAAGAAAATTCTCAAGTGCAAGAATTAATACATTTTAGAAATATTGCTGAGTAAGTGAATATTCGTACTTCTGTAAATAATTTAGCAACAGTTGCAGTGCAAATTAAAACAATAATCTATTTTTTTTTTAATTTAAAATTAAATTTTGTCATTTTAAACGTCAGATCACGCCATCAGTTGAAACACACATGTCAAGAGCAAGCAAAAAAATTTTGTTTTATCCTTGAATAATTTTTTTTATTTCTATCAGTAACTGATATCAAGAATATTTAATATTATTACTTTTCAAAATTATTTTTTTTGAAAAAAAAAGTAATAAATATCATTTTTATGCCCCTTGAATGTGTGTAGTATACACAAGAATTCCTTCTTGCACATTTGTCTTTAAAGACTAGTGTATATTTTACAAAATTTTAGTTATTTACTTATAATTAAACTTTAATAGAGAAAATCTGTCTAAAATTGATTGTCTTTAACTTGGTTATTCAATAAAACACAAACAATCTCTCTCCCAAAGAAATGTATTAAATTTCTTTTAATACATTTCTCATTAGGCCAAAAAATGTTAATTAAAACTTTTATTTTTTAGGTAAAGTCATTCAGAAAAACCAAGAAACAAACGAAATTTCCCATACACCCATGGATTGCATACAAATGAACAATATAGAGCGACATCCTCCTTTCTCTGCTTTTGTTCAGAGCAAATCTGAGTTTTCTCAAACTGTGGGGCGCGAGCATATCGAAAAAATAAAAGATTTAAAAAATAATTAATTTACTGGAATGAATTAAAACAAATACTTTCAGACGTAATAAAAAATGCACATTTACTCCGATATAATTTATATGTATCTGGCGATATTACGTCATCAAAAAGAAAAACTTCTTCAATACCTAATTCGCTATCTATGAACCTATAACCAAATAAAATAAACTTTTATTTGATTTACGGTAATCCTATGATGAGAGATTTTTATTGCGTTTTCTTTTAAAACCTAAAATACTACTCTTTCAGAGAAAAAACAAAACCCAGACCCAGAATCGAAAAAATTTAGGAAGATAAAAAATTCATCACTGTTATCGATTTTGATATATTATACATTACATTATAGCTGTAGGCAGCAGAATATATTTGCTGATCATCTGTTTGAACTTCTAAGTTATTGGTACAGTTAGTTATGACCCCTCTCTCATGTGTTTGTTTCTCAGTTAGGGAAGTAGTAAGTAATGTATTTTTGTCGGGTTTTTTCCATGTAAAAGAATTTTTTGACATTTGGAAAACCACAGGAGCACACACACTTTGAAGGATTACTTGGCTAAGATTTATTTTTATGATTATTCTCAAACTTATAAAGCATAATGAAGAACGTTTCACACAATTTTTTTGGAAGTATTATCCATATTATATTGAATACATTTTTAACCCGGAAGTGGCCGTGCGGGGTACACAGTTCACGAAATCGTTAATTCTGGCAAAACTGTTTATTTGTTACAAAAAGAAAAATTGAAAAGTCCTTGAAAATAGGTAAGTATACTTTCTCTTAGTTAAATTATTCACTAGAATCACGATTTGTATCGTGTACAATAAAAACAATTATAAAAAAAAGTATTGGGGTGACTCAATCACTACATGGGACCATTAACATTAGTATCGCGTGTGTACCACCTCCCGGGATAAAACATTTTGAAGTCTTCTCGCTTTAAATATCAAAAATAACAATTGTTCTTCGGAATTTCATATTATTTTTCATTATTTAACATTAATTCTAAATGCTAATTCTGTGAGGCTTAAAATTACAGTTCGCTTAAAACTAATTATAATATGAGCATTCGTTTTAAAATATTTTTTTACATTCTCGTAAACATTGTCGCGCATTTTGGTTTACTCTCCTGACAATTCAGCTATTATATCAAGAATGTTTTAGTTTTTTTAAAAAAAAATGAGCTCGTGAGAGGAGCGGGTATTTCAGACAGTACACTTTTAATGTATCAGTGTTGCACAAGGTATTTTATAACTAATTTATCAATACTAAATTAAGAGTAAGTTTAATAAGTATTAGCGACTGTGTGTGCTATAGGCTTGTCTTGCAGAGGAAAATTTTTTAATGGAAGGTTTACGATTAGAAATCGACACTCTGAGTACTTTTTCTATATTTGGCAGTTATCTGTATTTTGTCTTCAAAGCAGCCAACACATTTTGCAATTGTTCCAATTTAAAAATACGAGAAATAAAAATAAAATATATATTACTTAAAAGTAACGTATATAAAATTTAATACACTTATCTTATTAATTTGTACGGTTTATAATTAAGATCGTATTCTAAAGTGTATTAGATTATTTAATTCAATACATTATCACTCTACAAGGGGATGCGCGATAAAATATATGATCGAAGCATGGGTCGCCAGTATTGAAAGTTTGAGAAGCACTGTTTTACATCGTTTTGTGCATATGTCACCGTTAAAGTGTGAAATCCGTTATTTCATAGAATAACTAGGTATTTCATGAAATAACTAGGAAAGTCAGTTGAAGTACAGAAAATTATTGAATTCCACAATTTAACTAGGCATTCTATAGAATAGCGATTACTTGATCTTTAAAATATGAAATACGGCACTCGAAAGTTCTTTGAACTTGTTCCAGCTGCTTTGTGTAGATTTTTTTCCGATTAGGAACTAGAGGGATGGCTGGAATAAAACAGCCGTACCCTAAATATTAGTTCAGTATATGTCAGCGAAAATTAATTTCCATTTAAGAAGTTCCAAATATTGACACAACGCTTCGATCTGTTACAACAGCTCAAAGTTGCGGAATTGAACAAAGATTTAAAAAGTGCTCGCGTAAAGACAAATGCGTGATAATAAAAAGTATGCTTGTTTCATAAATAATTGCTGAGATGACGCTTTGCAATTCAAAGCGTCATCTCAGCAATCGTTGCTCTATTAAATATTGAAAAATAAAATAAAGGTCTCTCATAAAATTTAAATTAATATTTTCTTACTTTTTTGTTTTAAAAAGTTAACATAGTATTTTTATAAAGCAACAGGTTTTCTTTCCATCATTTATACTTTTGTTGATAATATTTAAATATAATCGATTTTTGCCCCATATTCTTTTTTTCCTTCTGTTTAACTAATGTTAGCAATATGAGTAACAATAAATTATATCAGATGCTTTCCCTTATTACTTATCAATTATTCATCCACAAAAGGGATAAAATGTATTTTTCGAGAGATTTTATCTGTTTATGATCAATTAACCCTTTATCTACCGATGGTACTTGAAAGTACCACTCACTTTGAACTTACATAGAACAGCCATTTTTACGAATACTCTGACGATACTTTACAGAAATGTTCTTTGATATCCACTCTTTCAAGATATATAGCAGCATGGATTCTATGATGAGTATTTTAACGGGGAAGGCAAATAGTTTTACAGCCGAAGTTGCGTTTTCAGCTGACTCTGTGATCGAATTGCGAAAATTGTCATTTTTGACCGAAAAAGTAGTTAATGTCAAAAGGTAAGTGTCTTATTTTTTTACATGCTAAGGAAGACCTTAGAAAATGTTAAGTGAACAGTGCATATATGATTAATTTTACAGTTGAATAACTTGGTGGTACTTATAAGTACCAACAGCACACTGGGTGTTGGAGCAAGAACTTACAAGGAGAGGGCACGACTAAGGAAATTCACTTGGGTGCAAGACTTGGTGTAATAGTAGTACTCGTTTAGGGTGTTCAACTCTCAATGTAATTCCGCCGAATGGTCAGTCAATTCGGAGAAAAAAGCCTTAGAAATTCATGCTTAGCTTTTATACTATTAACTTCAATTTCCTCCACTGATTTCCTCCACTAAAAACACTTACTTCTTAATAATACTTTTCCTGAAGAGCCAGTGGCTGATTTTAAATGTGTGGTACGTGTAAAAACAATCAACAAGTCGCAAAGCCAGTGGACTCACCATATATCGTAATAGCAATAGTTTCATTGATTGTAATAGAATTAACATTGACATTTCGGAAATTAATTTGGGAATGAAAGACGTAAAGGCAGGTGATGTCTGTCAAGTAAACGTAAAGATCAATGAAATCTTCAAATTCATACTCGGGTGTGTATACATCCATTCAATCACAGCGTTGACAGAAATTAAACTCTTTATATTTCGATCGCTATTAAAATGTTCTAAAGCATCGCTAAAGTTATATCTGATTACAATTATGATCTTACTATATCAATTATGACAGTTGGAGGCTTTAATGTTAATGTCTCACAATACCGCTCTTTGCCCGGCTTCATGCTCTGTGAGTTCAATTTGACTTAATTCGAAACTTTTCCAACAACGTTGGGTAATACCTGTACTGATTTAACATTTACCAGAAATTTCGATGCATCCTGTATGCTCTATTTGTGTTGTACTTTTTATATTGTCGTAATTAATGTTATTAAGACTTGTCTTACTTTCGTACTCTACTACCTATAATTGATTAAGTTACATTATAACACAGTAATTATTATTTTACTTGATTTCTTTCCTGGACCCGTTGAAAGGAAATAGGTGCCATCATAAATTAAACGGGGAAACCTGGATGACTTCTTAGTGTTCAAACATGATTATGACATACATAAATAATATTATTTTATAGAAAAAATATATTACCCGTTTTGAGACGTATTCGCGTATATCACACGGTCGTGTCCATGATACAGCTAAACCCTCTTTTTTTTGTTGATTCTCCTCGAATATTCCCACCTAAACTGGACTTTTAGAATTATATATCTTAGAAGTGGACTTAATCATATTTTAACGCATCAAAGTAGAGAAGTTTTTATAAAAAATACACCAGTTATTATTTAAATTAATAGTAACTGTGAAAATATTTTTAAGATGACAGAACAACTCTAAAACTCAATTTTTGGTCAAAATATCGATTTTTCATTTTTGGTCTTATATTAAATTTCAATCTATTATCTTTGTAAATCTGTTTAAATTTTGTTTCTATCTTAATTAGAAGCCGAGTTACAGCTTTTTTCAATATTACTTAATCATAAATTTCTCGAACCCGAAATAGTTTCTGCTAACCGGAAGTGGCAGAGTTGTTTGTTTACGTTTCTCTTTCATAGTATATGGCATGAAATATTATAATCAATATACAAATATTTAGTCAGAAATTAAAATAGAACATTTAAGAATAAATATAAATGTATTTGGAAATACATTTTTCCTTTTTTATATGTAAAACCTGGCAGCAAGTTTGTTGTTTTGACTTTGTTTACATATACGTTTGATTTTCATGTTGAAAGAATCGACAGCGTAAAAAAGTTTATTTGAATGTTTTATTCAGTTTTATTTTAACTTAAAAATGGTTAAAAGTATTGCTAAAAAGCGCAAGTGGCAATTTTATGGTAATAAATTCACAAACACTTCGAAAAATAATAGCACTTCAGCAGTTCCTGAATGTACTGTTAGCTGTTGGGAAATAAGAGTTTGTCAACTACAGAAGAAATATTTACCTGGTCCTGTGTTTGGTAACAGAATCGTTGACCTTGAACTTATTGTGGAAGCTTTTGCTCAACTTTGCTGCCCAAAATGTTTTGCTGAAAAAGTAGAACTATTCGAGGATTCCAGATACGGATTGTGCTCCCATTTTACACTAAAATGTAAGTGTTGTGACTTTTTTTTTGCATTTGCTTCATCAAAAAAGTTGTAAGTGCACCATAATTCATAAATACCAGGCTAGTATATGATATGCGGCAGATAGGCAAAGGTTTTGCTGGGGCATTTAAATTATGCTCAACATTAAATTTGCATCGACTAACCAAAACTGATTACAAAAATCAGGATGCAAAGCTTTTAAAAGTGGTTCAGGAAGTAGCTGAGAAATCCATGATAAAAGCTGCTTCTGAAATTGTGGAGAAAAAACAAAATCTCTCATCCGATATTGTAAAATGTGGCATATCGGTGGATGGCACATGGCAGCGAAGAGGCTATACATCTATGAATGGCTGTGCTGCTGCAATATCAGTTGATACTGGTAAGGTGTTAGACATAGAAGTTATATATGCCGTCCTACTGTCCAACATGTAAGAGACTTCTGACTATGCCAAGAAAATTTGAATATGAGTCGTCAAAAGCCGACCACATATGTCAGTGTAATTTTACAGGCTCTTCATCAAAAATGGAAATTGTGGGGGCTTCCTGAATATTTCTTCGATCTGAAAAAAACCGCAGACTGCATTACACTCAATATTATGGGGATGGCGACTCAAAAGATTTCATGAGTGTGAAAGATACTTATGGATTAAACAGTGTGACCAAGTTTGAGTGCATTGCCCATGTACAAAAGAGAGTGGGTTCGAGTCTGTGAAAACTAAAACTAAAAGACTGTCTGGTAAAGGCAAATTAACTGATAATTTTATTGACAGACTTCAAAACTATTACGGAATTGCTGTTCGCAGCAATGTAGGTAACTTAAATGCCATGCAGCAAAATGTAATTGCTGCGTTATATCACTGTGCATCAATTCATAAGACACCGATGCATGGTCAATGCCCAAAAGGGAAAGAAAGCTGGTGTTATTTTCAGCGGGGGGTGGCAAATGGAACAAAATGTTCCACAAAATATGCTGGTTTATGAAATGATGTTTTAAATAAAATTAAACCAGTATATTTAGAACTATGCGACAAACAGATATTAAGTAAGTGCTTGCATGGACGCACGCAAAATGCCAACGAGTGTTTTAATGGAATAGTTTGGCAAAAAGTACCGAAGGAAGTTTTTTGTTTCGCTCAATACAATTAAATTTGGGTCATATAATGCTATTATATACTTCAATGAAGGATTAAATGGGTGTCTAAAAGTTTTTAATAAAATGAATATAGAAAACCCTGGGGTGTTTACCTTACAGCGATATAAACATTTAGATAAATGCAAAATCCGTGAATCAATTCATAATGCAGACCCCAAAACAAAGAAAAACGGGAAAATTTTAAGAGCACTTAAAAGAAAAAATTAGTGTTTTAGAAATCAAAGATGGGGAGAATTATAAATCTGGTATATTCTAATAAGAAAGTAAGTGTTTATCTTGTAATCAGAATAGTTTAATGCTATTTTTGTCGTTTTCTCAAGATGAGTTTTTTGCATTTTTTCATACCGCAAAACACAATATCTCAAAAAGTTATGCTTGAATGAAATAAAAATTTTATATGTATGTTTTTTAAATACTTATACAGGGAATAGACCTTTCTTAAGAGTTTGTGTTGAGTAGAATTTTTTTTATATAGCAATAAAATGAAAATTACAATAGCTTTTAAAGAAAATGTCAACGTATAGAAGCTCTAAACACAATAACTTCCCACGTAATAGTTATATTACCAAAATAAGAGTCTATTCCCTAGATAAGGTTGTATGCTATATTATTCACAATTTACAAAATGTCAATATATTTATTTTATTTTCAGTTATCATGTTTTGCGTAAAGTCTTATTTTTGCTAATTTTTTTTATAAAATACCCCTTTGGCACTAAAAATGTATACTAACAAAACTTTTCTTGGGTATTTTTCCAATTTTAAAGACCCATAAGGTCATAAAATATGGATTTACAGGCAAAATTCAGGTTAATTCAAAAAATTTTCTTCGAAGGTTACCTTAATGTTTCAAATGTTACCTTAATGTTACCTTCTGTTACCTTAATGTTTCAAAAATCCTAGTTCAGGCACTTTTGAAAAGTCTTAACTATATACATAAATATTCGAAAAATATTATAGAGAAGCATTTTCCCTAAAATAAAAATTGCTTTAAATATATATATATTGGCCCCAAAATTTTATTCAAATGCTTTTTTATTGTAATGATAATCATGCGACAAAAATTATATTTTAGGTATATTCTAATTCAAGTGAAACTAAATAAGAAAAAATAAACATTATTTATTATATGCTTTTGCAAAGTTTTTGTCCGTTTGTAGTCAGTAACCTAAAATTGCTATTTCAAAGAATTGTTGATGTGATTTTATATTCAGCATGTAATAATTTCCCCTTCGTCGAACCCACTAAATAACACAAACACCCGTAATAATGGAAGTTTTTTAAGTTTATTAGAATTATTAAGTAAATACGACTTTTCTTATGCAGAATAAAAAATGCAGGAAATAGAATTACATCACACTGAGCACATTGATCACAAGAATAAATTTTTCTTGCATTAAGAAACTATATCCAAACTAATTCAGCAAAATCGTTTTATGGCAGAGAAATAAAACCTTTATATTAAAATGTACGAGGCAAAGACAGGAGAGACAGCGATTTAACTTTATTCTATTATTTTTTTAAAAAAAGAGCGTTAATGTGCCACTAAAAATTGCTCCACATGCCATAGTTGTCTACCCCTGCTATTAAGTATACCCCGTAGCTGAGTGTGAACTGTGAATACGCCTTGTGTTAATTTTAGATTCCAAATTTTAAATTAAAAATATTATTTTACTAAAGTTGTGGTGATTTACGATTCCTACCTGTTAATTTCGATAAACCTTGGGCCACTACTTTACACCCCACCTCAGTGTCGACTTATCACGCAAAAGGAACGACATGTCTTCTTTTAAAAGGTAAAAGTGCTTAACAACTTCTGAAAAGCAAAAGGTGATAGAGATAGTTGAAGAAGGTGAGAGGAAGGTCGATTTAGCCAAAGCATTTGAAACCCCACTATTCTGAAGAATAAAGAGAGAAAGTTTTTAGTGCATCTTCGAGTAGAGTGAGAAAACGCGTTAGTAAAGGTAATTTTCCACGTCTTGAACAGTGTTTAGTTTCATGGATGAGACAATGTCGAAAACAGAATATTCCGATGGGTGGCTCTTTATTGAAAGAAAAGGCTAAAGCATTCGCCAAAGAATTAGGAATCGAGTTTTCGGCTAGCGTGGGATAGCTTACAAATTTTAAGAAAAGGAATGGGATACTCTTGAAAAAAATATGCGGGGAAAGTTTAAGTGTCGACATTAACGTTTGTTCTAAGTGGCAGAACTCGCTTTCGGATCTAATAAAGGAGTACGAACCACGTAACATTTTCAACACGGATGAAACCGGACTCTTTTTCAAGTGTTTGCCAGAAAAAACATTTACATTCAAAAAAGAAAAATGCCATGGAGGAAAACATAGCAAGGAGCGGTTAACTATTTTACTGGCTGTAAGTATGGACGGCTCAGAAAAGATTACTCCTCTCGTCATAGGAAAATCTGCAAAACCTCGGTGTTTCAAAGGCATAAACTCGTTCCCCACCAAATACCGCTCAAGCAAGAAGGCATGGATGACCACCGAACTCTAATGAAGGATTGGTCTCACTGAACTCGGATATGAAAAGAGAGAAACGACATATTCTCTTATTTATAGACAACTGTACTCTGCACAATAACGCACCACCTTTATCAAATGTGAAACTTAAATTTTTTCCTCCAAACTTCAGCCAATCGACCAGGGCATCGTACATAATTTTAAAACTTTATATCGGCGTGAAGACGCGTTAAAAGCGTTTTGGATAGCCTCGAAAATCAGCAGAATGTAACTACTATTTCTCTTTTAACAGCTTTGATCATCATTGACAAGGCTTGGAGAGCTCTTAATCCTTTGACAATTCACAGCTGGTTTAAAAAGTCAGGCTCTCCCTCGCCGAATCTGGTTGATGTGGACGATATACTCACAGAATTTAATGCTGAACCATCCCTTTGGGAAGCTCTTCCAGAACAAGATTTGATGTTTGACGACTACATGTTGGTTGACACGGACATTGCCTTATGGGGAGCTCTATCTGACTCTGAAATTGTGACTTTGGACCATAATAATACAAAAAGTGATGAATACAAATAGGAGGAGTTGACTCCGGTAACTCTGTCAGAAGCTAAAATGTCACTAAACAAACTACGCAACTTTTCCCTTCAAAATCATGTTGATGCAGACATTTTATAGGTTTCATTTGTTCTAGAAAAATCTATATTGACAAAGTTAGATTAAATGCCTTAAAACAAAAAAATATAGCAGATTTTTTCGACAAAAAGTATTAATTATATATAGTATGTATATTCTTTTAATAGTTGTTTCCAATACATAATGGTATTCTTTTAATATAGGACTTTTAACTTCTGTTTTATTTTTATATTGTATAAAATGTACTTTAAAAAATTATGTACAATTGTTGCTTTATTACATAGTTTAAATTTAAATGTGTTAGAAAAAAACTTCTCTTCGTGTATTTTGAGAGTTTTTTTGATAATTCGAAGTTTTTCATTGGTCCCTCCAACTTCGAATTATCGAGAGTCGACAGTACTAGGTTGCTGGGACACACAATACTAAATCCAATGCAAAAAAGAAAATTTAAATATTTGCTACGCAAAAAGAATTATGCTACAATAACTTTCATTATACATTGGATACTGATGATAGAAGGGAGCTATCAGAGCTTAGTGAGAGGTTGCGTTTAATCATTATTACAGCTTCACATCGATGTTTCATTGAGCTGAAAATGGTTTCAAGATCTTCCTTCATTATTATATGATGCCAGGAAACAATTGAATCCTCAATTAGATCGTTTTTATTTCATAGGTACCTCATTCGTAGGTGTGTGACACATGGACCATTCAATGTCCCAAATTATCAAACAATTAGGATTTTAGCTGCTGTTTTTTATGCTAAAAAATTAAGAAGATACTAATGTTTAATAGAATAGGGCACATACATGTTGTATTTCGTTATTTTTGTGATGAAAAGTGTGCTTTTACATTAAAAATGCAATTTTCTCAAAATGATTGTTTTCAAACTGCGTATACCTTTTTCTCAGAATCTACTGAATGAATGCACATGCAATTTTTACTGAATATAAATAATATGTAACTATTATAATGGACTAACGTTTTTGGACATTTTCCCAAAATATTTTCCAGAAAAGAAATTATCGTAAGAAAAAATGACAATTTTCAAAAATTTTATAGTGATACTTTTACGCTGCATGTTTTTTAAAAGCCTTAATCAATGTATTTGTAAAATTTAACTTCTGTATAAATATCAAAGTATAATTAATATACAGATAAAATTTGAAGTTTTTTTATTTAACAGTTTCTGAGAAACAGGCTCCTAAAACAGCTCAATTTAACATTGTCGTTATACGAGGTATCGACTACACTTAAAGCATTACTCATCACTCGTTGTGAAATTAAAATAGGTTCAGTTAAAGATGTTTATGCATAGTTTGAACGAACTTGTAATATCCTAGAAGAGTTTATTGATGCAAATTATTACCTTAGGGTATCCAAGATTTAAAATCTATTGGATTCAATAAAGAAAGGCCAGTCAGTCATTTTGTTTAATAGTATGGTTTGCAATATTGACCAAAATCAAAACTATCTATGAATTATTTCCAGCAGAAACATTTGTCCTTGACTTGGCTCTAAATTTACTCAACAAAGCTAAGACTCAAGTCCAAAAATTTTACAACAATATCCAAATGTTAGGATGAACTACGTTTTCTTTCCCGACATTTACGCATGTGCGTGTCGGTGATGGTTTAAGCTTATTTTGGGCCCTTGGTGCAGCAGATCGACAGGCCTCTTGGCACTGGTGGATCCTAGGAGAATATGGTTTAGTCCATCTTATCCAGACTCTTCCGGCCCCTAAGCCCTTCCGCCCAATGGATAAATGTGCACTTACGAGTGTCTCAAGTAGTTCTCTTTTTGATGCAAATTCATCAGGGGATTGGTTTATTAAGTCCATTTTCTTCAAAGGGTAATGTTTACATAATTATGCACTTTTATATATTTATATATGTGAAAAGCGATTTAAATGTCAATTAGTCTAATTATTTCAAAGTATCTATACGTAAATTATATAGATTGTGTGTGTGTGTAATATATATGTTTATACGGTACTTATGCGTTCTATGGAACAATGCCAGCGTTCAAGGTAACTCGCGAAATTGGCAAACCTTATTTAACATATGTCGCATGAGCTGAATTGGTAGACATGTGATTCCTATCATATAATGTCACGAATACCGTTACGATATTTCTTAAGTACAATTTACATAACGCCGTATACTATGTAAGGCTAGAGAAACATACAGCCTGACAGCCGTTTCTTTTCATAAAATTCTCAATTCAAACTAAAGGAGAGAGTTCAAATTTTTTCATAATTAATGATTGTATTCTCTCGTAATCTCTTAGTTGTCATCACTAATATAAACCACATTATCAGCTACTATCTTGCCAATTAACTTCATTACAATTTTGGACAATGTGGTGTTATCTGTCAAATCCTAGTTGTAAAACTGTTTTAAATTTACGAAGTCCATGATTTTCTTTGGTAGTATGAGTTTGATCAACGTTTGGGTTTTAAGGCTCCAACCGAGGCAAGAAAACCTGATCGGCAAATATCCTTTTTTGAAAAAGACGTTAGAGATTATTTCCCTAGTACTCGTACTGATGGAGGCTCATCCATATGCTGTAAAAACTATGTACAAAACAGAGTTCAGTTTTTGGAAAAAGGGAATATGTTTAAAACAGTCTTCGAGCTTAAATTAATAGGTTTCCGTGTATTAAAATTGTTATTGTTCATATGTCTGCTTTTGAGGTAAAATCAACAAGCTTATTCTTAAGTGGAATTTCATAAAAATTATTAATTTTGGTCAAAACTTAGATATTGTGAGACATAAATACAGCTCATAAACACTGGATCAACGCTATTCCATCATATTTTGTTTTGCACTTTCCAAAATAGTAGGTGAAAATCAAATATGGGGATTGTAACTCAGCACTCTTCTCCATATATTTATTCTCCTTCCCAGTTGAGAATATGATTTGATATTGTTTATCTAGATTTTCACAAGATATCGTATTTAACAAGTAGATTAGAGCTGTTAATGACAAATACCAATAAATTCATTATAATATGATCTATTTTAAATAATAATGGTAGTGATAGTTTCCAATATTTTAAAATAACGTCTCTTCAAGGTCATTTCCATGATGAAAGTAAGTGATTTTATCCAAACCTGAAATGTTTCAGTGAAATAATGAAATGAGCTAATAAGAATTTGCATTGGCAAAATGCTGTCAAGGGGGGAAGAGACACCTGCGAGATCGAGTTCATGGACTTCCTAACCATACAGGTCAAAAATCCTCAAAGTTATGGCGAATTTAAAAATTTTTAAAATTGTTTAAATACGTGAAATGGGGGGTGGGGAAGGAATGAGGCTGTTGGGATAAAATTACATACTTGAAGAACTCATAGGGAGAACAATCGAATTCAGCCGGTGTGGTTGACCAAGTTAGCATAGGATTCGAGTTATTAATGGGGAAGCTCTGTAGGGAGGGGGAGGGCCGGAGGGGGCCAATATCACCTAAAGCTTCCACACACACGAAAATATGGTGGAACTCCAAAAATCAATTTCCAAGTTCAATTCCTTAGGGGGTGAAATTTTTTCCGACCCCATATCATTAACATGAGAGCATGATATTTTAGTGCTTAAGCCCTCCCCATGCCTACACAATGGGAGTCAAACTGATGACTGGATGGGTCCCGACGAGTGGAACAGTTGGTTTAAATCTCAAGTTCTAGAATCAAACAGGAGTCAAGATATTGGGAATTTAAATAAATTTAAAAAGATAAAAACAATAAAAAACTATATAAAGAATAGCCCTATGAGCAAGAAATTGTAATAACTGGAAGAGCAGTTAGAGAAGGATCAAATGAGCCAGGTCCAAATTGACTGTGAGGCTCGGGTGTCGAGATATTGGCCAAAAAGCTTTAGTGGGGGGAATGCACCGCAGGGGATGTGTCCCAGCGGATCCTGACCACAACAGAGGTTGTTACGATCCCCCAAATATAAGTCCCCTAGCACCAAAAAAGTAGCATGTTTAAAAATTTACTTTCCCATAGAAAAAAACATTGAGGACTGCCTAAATATCAACCCCATATCTTTAAAAAAATGGATGACTTGTTCATTTCATCATTTCACTAAAACAGTTCGGGGATTTAATCAACGATGATTATGAGTGAATGTGTGTTCTGGTATTGTGTTAACGACTTATTGTGATTAGCCCATACTTACTACTGACACGACTTAATGGTGAACGTTACCTTATTTTTCTGGAACATGTGTTACCAGAACTGCTGCAGGATATCCCAATCACCATTTGTAACCGCATGAGGTTTCAGCATGGTGGGGCACCAGCCCACATCAGCACTTATGTGCGCATTTACCATAATACTACACTTGGGATGCGATGGATTGGGCATGGTGGACCAGTCCCTTGGCCACCCCTATCTCCCGGTTTTATTGAATTTCGATGACTTTTTGTGGTGACATGTGAATAGTCTTGTGTATGTGACTCCACTTGACTCAGAGGAAATCTCGTTGCTCGAATATGTGAAGCTGCTGCACGTGTGCGTGAAATACCTGACATCTTGGAACGTGTACGCCAACCACTCCACCGACGCTATCAAGCATGCATTGCTATTAATGAACGCAATTTTAAACAGTTATTCTAAACATTACACTTCTCAACGATAGTTTCAATAAACGCTGTCCTTCCTTTCGTTTCTTGTTTTTTGTGTTTGTGCCTTACCGCGTCACTTGTGCCCTTACATTCTATTCAATAAATGATTGTTACAATGTCCTGTACCTTTAAAGTTTATACCAGGAACTCGGGACCATGCTGTATTTTACATAAGTAATTTACGTATAAATATTTTTAAATAATTAGACTAATTGTGTGTGATATTTAAATCGTGTACAATATACAAATATATTATAATGCATAATTATTTAAACATTGCTCTTTACAGATGAATGATAGAATAAAGAAATCTACCTTTGAGCGGCACGAAAAAGAAAACCACTTAACGTCCTCATGCGAAAATGTCGCAAAAAAAAAAAAATTGTACTACATCCGAAGAAATGGATTCTCTTGCCCAAAATAAATCAGAAGTTTTCATTTCTCTCTCTCATAAGCACACACACAATCTTTTAGCCTTCATATTTATCAATCATTATTTTATTGCAAAATTTAGTCACTTGTGTGAACATAATCACTGTTTTTTGAAGCAATTGTATTTAATAACTAGGAGAGGAAATGCTCAAGTTTTTGTAAAAGTTAAAAATCTCTTGTCCAGAAGGTCATTTCAAAAATGAACGTCAATGTTACATATCAAAATTGAAAATTTGTGAATAAACGCTTTCTAGAGAGTGGGCCCCGTTTATGTAACTTTTTGCCATTTTAATAATATTTTGTGCTCTTAATTTTATCTTATCCCCTTTCCTTAAGTAGCACTTAATAAATATAATAACCCCAAAAAAATCCCTACATCTCAATTTTTAAAAAAAGAAAGTTCTCGTAAATAGTCGGATACCTTAAGAATCGAGAAAGTTACATACACTGCCATCTGGTGAGCTGATGAGTAGTATTTTTAAAATGCACTGAAAAAAAACCAAGAAGCATTTACAATTTATACCCATTATTCCATTGATTTTATATGAAACGAAATGAGTGAATAAATTGTGCAGTTGTATTTCAAAAAATTTGGTAAAAAAAAAGACTGCATTTCAGTGGTAAAGAACTTTGAATTCCGAAAATAATACTTTCGTAAATTTTTGTATACGTTTCATCTGTGCAGCGTCATCTTTCGGCAGAAAGAGACATTTAAAGGCAATGAAAAGAAAATGTGTCTGTTATCAGTTTATTCCGACTGTTAAAAATTTCTTTTAAACTGAGAAATCACATTTAGGTACGTACAAATTAATAATTAGTTACCAGTGAATTGGCGAATGCAGTGCAGAATCCGATAGGCATCACAATATGGAACCATTATTGTGTTAAATGCTAATTTGAAATGAAAAGTTGAACTTCTCTGTGGGGTAGGGGGAAATTTAAATGAGGGGGGAAATTATGACATATGAACTGTTATTGAATTTCAAATGTACAGCTTTTTAATTTCTCAATATGTTTTTTTATTAATTTCCTTTTGCTCTTGTAGTTAGGATTATATTTCAAACGATGTAACCAGGCGTGCTACGCGAAATTATTACACTATTTATTAAATGAGATCTTTCTTTTGTTTCAAGAGGGACCTCTCAGATCGAGTAACTTCCAGCTCTTCTCCACAATGGCGAAGAGTGTGATCATCAACGACTCAAGATTCTCCGAAGAGTCGTATTCTCGCTGAGGAAGAAACCCCATCACACATCATCGCGGCTTTAGCGACACCAAAGTTCGACGTGCGAACCTTGCAATCATACTATTGAAATGATCCTATGAAGTATGGTATATAGTTGATGAATTATAGGAGAACCTGTTTCCCGCAGGGAAAAGCTCAATCTCCTTTCTTTAGAGAACTGGGTGGTTACATGAGTTCAGCTTTTCTCTTAGCCCTCTGCTGCATTTATTGTAATGAAATTTAAAAATAAAAGGTCCACTTGAACAATTAGAATTATTAAAATATTATTAAAATATAATCATAACTGGACAATAAGGTAGATTTGCTATTGAAGCTTTTACTCAATGTGAATGAAAGCAAGTGTATCGGAAACCAATAAGAAAAATCTCATAACACAGGGAAGGGCGGGATCTAGCGAGTGATGTGAAAAGTAAAAAAAAATTATCGAGCAATAGGGGTGTTTTAAAATTAAATGAATCTATGTCGGCCGAAATCAAGCAGAATTGAAATCAGCCTACAATATTAAGAAACTTGTTTTTGATAATAAGTGGTGGAACATTTGGAAAGTATAAAAAAAAACACACATCGAGATATTAAAAAGTGGTATTTCTGAAATTTAATAAAAGTTCAATATGTTCATATTAATTTCCCCCTTCATTAATCACACTGACTAGTTTAACTTTTCATTGCAAGTTTACATTTTACACTTCATTACAGAGTAACGGTTCCATAATTCCGACGATGCCTTTCGAATTTCTAAATGGCATTCGCAAATTCACTGGTAACTGATCTAACTTAAAGTGAATTCACTGGTAACTGTCTAAATTAAAGTAAATTCACTGGTAACTGATCTAAATAAAGTGAATTCAGTGGTAACTAATAATTAATTTATACGTAGATTAATAAAAATGATCCCTGAATTGAAAAGAATTTGTTGACTTAGAATAAACTGATAACTGACACGTTTTCTTTCATCGCCTTTAAATGTCTCTTTCTATAGGCAGATGGCACTGCATACACGTAATATATACAAACATTTACATAAGAATTCAAAATTCCATATCACCAAAATTCAGTTTTTTTTTATCAATTTCAGTTTTTTTTGGAATGCAGCTACAGTTTATTGAATCACTTCGTTTCATTTTAAATCAGTAGAATTATGGGTATAAATCGAAAGTGAATCACGTTTCCCTTTCTTTTTCGGTAGACTTTACTAATGACATACATCTGCTCACCAGATGGCAATGTACGTTATTTTCTCAATTCTTAAACCAGTGTTAAGAGACTTTTCATAGAGTCAAAGCTTTCGGATTTTTACCTCGCAAGCCGAAAGAATGAGCCAGGTCCAAATGGACTGTGAGACTCGAGTGTCGAGATATTGGCCAAAAAGCTGTAGTGGGGGAGAAAGCACTGTGGTGGATGAGTCACAGAAGATCCTAACCATAACAAAAGTTATAATACCCCAAATATCAGTCCCCTAGCACCAAAAAAGTGGCGTGTTTAAAAACCTACTTTCCCATAGGAATAACATGGATGACTACCTAAATATCAACCCATATCTTTAAAAAAATGGCTAAATTGTTCATTTCATCATTTCACTAAAACAGTTAGGGGATTTAATTAATTCACTTACTTACAACAGAAAAAAGACCTCAAAGAGACGTCATTTTAACATCCTACATTAACAGATCATCTCCTTTAGGGATTTGACGAAATCACTAATTTCATCGTTTCCCTGCGACATACCAATTTATTAGAAATTAGATTAAAAAAAACGCTAAAAAACTTCAGAGAATCAAAATGAAACAAACAAAAAAACTTAAATCTTTTTTTTATATTTTTTCTTTAACAAAAGCGTCGGGCTACGGTAGCTCAGTGGTCAAGGTATTGGATCATGGTAGGCATGTCAAGAGTTCGAGCCCAGTACAACTAAAGACCCGCCGTGTAGAGCAGCGATGCACATTAAATCTATCGAGAGCTGAAACGTGCTCCCGTTGGTGTGGTGCGGTAGTTAGGAGAAGGGGGTGCCAGATCAAATGTCGTCCACGACACTTGACCATGGTTCAAAATTATGTAGTCCGTCACCAAAAGCCCTAGTGTAGCTGAACAGTACGACGTTAATATTTACTCACTCACTCACTTGACAAAAGCGTCATCTGGCGACGAACTGTTTAAATTATTTAGAACTTTTGTAAGTATGAATTCCTTGTTAACCAACGCAGACTGCAGGAAACCGTACATTTTTATTCCGCTCTTTTTTAATTGATTTTACATATTTTCGGTCATTTTTGATGCACTTGTTAATAAAAATGTCACAAAATTAATATAAACTAACTTGCATTTGAAATCATATATTCATAAGAAAGTAATAAAAGTTTTTACTTTAAGTAGAGGAAAAAAGCATTTTTTTTTATACACTTCAGCGTGCTTCGAAGGTAAGCGATTAAAAAGATTCGGCGATCGAAAAACAGTTTCTCATATTAATGAAGCAGATTCGTCTTATAATTTTTTTAATGACACATATACGGTATACTGCATGCAATGTAAAAGAAACATCAGAAAAAATCTTTTCATGTCGAATTAAAATGTGAGTTCGAATTTTTTTTTGAATACGATCTTCAGAAAACCTGATCAAAAAGTCTGAAAATGTAATTGTGTACTAGAAGCTAATTTTTTTCTCTGTGATACATGAAAAAAACAACGTTGAATTACCATGCAGAATTATTACATCTCTCTCAAATAGGAGATACAGTTTTCATTTTTTCTCTAAATAATGCACCAGGAATAAATATATGTAATCGGCATATACGAAAACTATTTTTAAGTTTTAGTAACCACTATATAAAAAAATGTTTTACCAATATATAAAAGTAATTTGTGATGGAAACAACATTTTATAACTCTTTTTATGAGAGGGTGCTGTGATCTTTACAGATATAGCACTCCCTATGAATTAAAAACTAACATTCGATAGGAAAGCGAATTAATTCTGAAAGTGTCTCAAATCTATTGTAAAGAGTTTTTTTCCAAGTATAGAAGTTTTTAAGTTGGCATTACTTTCCAAGACGGAGACCGATTTAACAGCTGTCAAGTGATTTATTCTCAGTTTGGTTTGGCAATTCATCAAGCACGGCGTAGATTCGTCGAATGGGCCCCAAACGAGATTGCCGTTGTTCCCGATTTTCATAAGCGAATTTTGTTTAGCGATGAAGCGCACTTCTGGTTGAATGGCTACGTCAACAAACAAAACTGCCGCATTTGGAGTGAAGCTAATCCACAAGTGTATGTCGAAACACCGTTACATCCAGAAAAAACTGACTGTTCGGTGCGCTTTATGGGCTGGGGGAATCCTTCTTCAAAAACGATGAAGGCCACAACGTTACAGTCAATGGTGATCGGTATAGAGCCATGATTACTAACTTTTTCATTCCTGAATTGAACGATCATGATGTCCAGGAGCTGTGGTTCCAACAAGACGGCGCAACGTGTCATACAGCTCGTGCCACAATCGATTTATTGAGACACGTTTGGTGACCGCCTAATTTCACGTTTTGGACCTGTGAATTGGCCTCCAAGATCTTGTGATATAACACCGCTAGACTATTTTTTGTAGGGCTATGTAAAGTATTGGTCTATGCGGATAAGCCACAAACGCGTGACCATTTGGAAGACAACATTCACCGTGGTATTGCCGATATACGGCCACAAATGTTGGAAAAAGTCATCGAAAATTGGACGTCCAGATTGGACTACATCCGAGCCTGCCGTGGCAGTCCTATGCCAGAAATCATATTTAAAATGTAATGCCACAAGATTACCTTTTGAATAAAAAAAATTCATGTCAATCGAATAATACATCGTTGTTTTATTGCAATTTAAAGTTCTATACCTCTAAAAAAAACACCCTTTATTAAATGAATTTTCAGGTTAAATTTTCTTTTTGACTGACTCTTCTGTAAACAATAAAACAAATCTGATGGTTATTTTAAATCTTTCTTAAAGTCTACAAAGCATTCTAATAGAACTTTAGTACTACGGAATACTCGAGTAAAAAATTAATATCCAATTGACAACGAACATTTTACGAAAGGAAAACCCATTCCTTAAGCAACTTGCTTTTCATAACCAAAAATTGATGATGTTTCAAAATTTTCTACGTGGTAAAAATTTATACATCTATAGAATATGCATGATCCATATTTAAAGAATAAAAAAATTGTGATTGGATTTTACTACCTAGGAAAAACTCAAGTGTTCAGTTTAAAGAATTATAAATTAAAGCACCTTAAACTATACACACACACAACTCAAGATTTTATTTTATAAATTGATAATTTGAAATATGTTATGTTTTCATTTGGTAGAGAATGATGTAATCATTTCAGAAACGCTGCAATTCTAATTACACCAGTATATTTTATGCTACTTAATTTTGATGTATATATTTGTTTAACGGTGTTTAACTGCGATTCACTGCTGAGATTTTTTACTTTATAAATTTTAGAACATGTTTAGATTTTTTATAGTTTTTTCACGAATCAATTTGGATTACTTAATTGAGTGCTGTTATTTTTTTATCGTTTTGAATTTTTAATAAATTGTTAAGTATTTCATTTTTTTCACCTTGTAATACAGTATATATTCGAAAATCGGCAAAACTATTATTTCGAAGAATTAAATGCACTTTCTAAAATATTCTGTTAAAAAAGAATTAGGTTGTATAACGTATTTTTTGTAGAAAATGTTTTATACATAGAAAGCAAAATTTTCAACTTTTTAACAACTATATTGATTTTTTGCAGAATGCATTCAATAAACTTATTTTCTTTATTAATGGAAAATTGAATACGAAAAACAATGCATTTTAATTCATTTTAAACCTTAAGATTTACCCCAATTCTCGAAAAGTACTGCATTAAAGAACAAGAAATAGTTATTTTTTAGCAAAAGAAAATTCTCAAGCGCAAGAATTAATTTTAGAAGTGTTGTTGAAAAAAAAAATATTCGTATTTATGTAAATAATTTAGCAACAATTGCAATGCAAATTAAAACCATAATCTATTTCAGAGATCGCCAAAGTGGTAGTCCGTGGACCATTAGTGGTCCACGAGAAAATTTCGTTGGTCCATAGAAAAATGTGGAATATATGTACTCATCACGTTAGGTTATGTTTTAAGATGCATTGATTGTGTTCTTATAGATCACAATTTTTTTTATAAATATATTTAACACAAAAAATCCTATTAGTGGTCCGTGGGATTTAAATTATGAGTTTACTGGTCCGTGAGGTCAAATTTTGGCGACCGCTGATATATTTTTATAAATTTAAAATTAAATTTTGTTGTTGTCTTTTTAAACGTCAAATGACGCCAACGGTTGAAGATACATATGTCAATAGCAAGCAGAAATTGTTCATTTATCTTTGTATAAAATTTTTATTTCTGTCAGCAGATAATATTAAGGATACTTACTATTTTTCTCAAAATAATGCTTTTTATGCCTTGAATGTGTGTAGTACACAAGAGTTCTTTCTAGCACATTTGTCTTTCAGGACTAGTGTATATTTTACAAAATTTGAGTTAAATTTTTACTTATAATTTCGATTTTAAAAGAGAAAATGTTTTTGAAATGGAGTGTTTTTAATTACACCGTTATTCAATAACAGACAAACAATTTGTCTCCCGAATTTAGAGAAAGAATACTTTTTAGGAGGAATAAAGTTCTTTTAATACCTTTCTCATTAGGCTAAAAAATGTTTATTAAAACTAATTTTATTTTTTAGGTCAGAAGTCTTTCAGAAAAACCAAGAACATAAACAAAATTTCACGTACAATCATGAATTGCCTACAAAAGAACAATTTAGCGAGGCCTCCTCCTTTCTCTGCCTTTGTTCAGAGCACGTTTTCCTTTACTTCGTTTTGTGCATGCAGTAATAGTATTTTTTCCATATTTTTTTAATGCAACTTTTATTTTGAGTGAGTGTTTTACTAACATTTACTGTACGTATATGTTTATGTGTGTATTTGCACTTATATATACTGCTCAAAATAATTAAAGGATATTGCGGTTATAGGTGGATCTTGTGTCTGGGAAACTTTTTAGCTGATTGATACATGATCGACAGGCGTAGTAGGTTATATGAGAATAAATTACACATGTTTGGTAGAAAAAAATGCATTTTATTGCGCATTTGTGTACAAAAGGAAAAAAACACAATTTGTGCATATGAGAAAAAAAGGAATAAGAAGAGGTGTTTTCTTCAAAGGAAATCATTTTCAGTAGGGGGTATGGTTTCCATGGACGGCCAGCAACGTTGAGCACCTTTGAGGCATGGATTCAATGAGGCTATTAATCACGAGTTGGGGTATTCTGTCCCACTCTTCCAGAAGAGCTCTTTCCAGTTCTTGGAGAGTTGTGTGTGTGTGGGGGGGGGTTGGCGGCCAGCAACTCGCCTTCCTAGAGCGTCCCAAACATGCTCTATTGGATCCATGTCTGGAGAACACGCTGGCCATTCCATTCGTACGATTCCTTCCTCGAAAAGGAAATCCTCCACCAGGTTAGCACGATGTGGCCTGCTGTTATCGTCCATTAAAATGAAGTCATCTCCGATTGCAGCAGCGTAAGGGACTACAATAGGTCTAAGAATCTCCTCCCTATATCGGTGAGCAGTCAGAGGTCCATCTCGAATAATGTAGAAGTCTGTGCACCCGTCAATGGAGATGCTACTATACACCAACTCTCCCCCACCGCCAAATCTGACACTTTAGTGCACGAACGCAGGATTATTCCTACTGCCACGGCGGTCCCTCTAGATGAAAATACGCCTATTGTCCGGATGAACAGAAAAACGGGACTCGTCAGAAAAAAGTACATTGCTCCATTCATTTCTCCTCCAGTTCACATGCTCTGTTACCTACTCCCTGCGGTCGCGACGATGCCTTGATGTTAGTCTAACACACCAAACAGAATAAAGAATAGGTGAAGTTCTCTTCTGATACAATGTTTGTAGTGAGTGTATCCTTTTGGATATTGCCAAAGTCTGTTAGCAGCAGCTCAGAAAAGCTGTCACAAACCCATTATCTGGATATCCAGTAAATACCAATGTATATTATGTACACATATATAGAAAAGTGAAATGATTAACCTGAGCCAATAAAAAATTCAATTTTATCTTTGTCCGGCAAATATAATATATTTTTCAAGTATTGTGAATAAATGTTTTCAATACGCAAGTTTCATTCTACCAGTCAAAATGTCACCACCAAAGTAGAAAAAGGGGGTTCTGGTGGCTATTAGCTGAGCAAAAACAGAGGCAATTACTAATGCCATGCTAAGTATTTTTAAAGATTAATGTGTAAGAATTGACTCTTCAGTGGAGTACAAATTTTGGTACTTGTGTATTATCGCAACTGCATTGGGGACATTATATGAAACGAAGCACATGGTTGCCAACTGAGCGCTTACAACACATGTGAAATCAGGGTTGGTTGGCAAATTATCTTGAACATCAGCGTTATTGCAATAGTATGCAAGTACCCAAATTTTTGTTGTAGTTGTAGGAAAATCCATTTTTTTATTGTAACATTAACGTAAAAGGGAACATGTTTCATAACATGGTCGTAATTTCTAATATATAGGTACAATTAATAATATTTCTAATATATGATATATGAGCCATTATATATAGATTTCTTTTTGAAATATGAATATATTGTTTCAAGCAGCATTCTAGAATATTCTTGTTTGAAATTAAAATGTAAGATTAATAAATTGTTCAGTACAATTGTTAGATACTTCTGTGTATAACTGATGAAACACTTTTCTTGTTAGCAATAAGCAAAAGTTAAATTAGGATCTTGAGATATGTTGACTTGTTAAAATTTCATTTGTTAATAATTTATTTTAAGATCAATCTAAGGAGAATTCAAAAATTAAACTATAATCATGTAGTTAATATGTAAATTGAAAAATACCCATGAATATTATTCATGTACAAAATGCTCACAAAACATATACATATAGATAGTTTAACATTTTATAATGTATATTAATGAACAGGGAATTACTTTATACAGATTACATATAAGTTATAAAACAGCTTATTATATATTACATTTGTATAATATATTTAAAGTTTTTATACTATTAGAACAAAAAAAGAAAAATATTGTGCTATAAACTTTTATGGAGTGAGTGTGGTGTAAAGTATAAATAACACTTTTAGGTATTAATTTCAAAATAAATGTTATTAAAGTTTTGCAAAAACGTTTAATGCAAAAATATTTGTTGTATTGAAGTGTCATAATAAGTATAAGGATATTTGTCTTGTTTTCTATAAAATAAAATTTTTAGTAAAATACCTGGATACGTGAAACTGTGGCAAATAAACCTCTGCTGGAGAAGTACATACACTTCTCCAGCAGCATCTAGTGGCCGCGGTAGCCGAGTGGTATAGGTATCGGACCGTGGCTTGCTTTGTCACGGGTTCGAGCCCCGTACCACTAAAGACCCGCCGTGTAGGGCAGCGATGCACGTTAAATCTGTCGAGAGCTGAAACGTCCTCCCGTTGGTGTGGTGTGGTAGTTAGGAGAGGGGGGTGCCAGCTCAGGTGTCGTCCACGTCACTTGACCATGGTTCAAAATTACGTGGTCCGTCGCCAAAAGCCCTCGTGTAGCTGAACAGTGCGACGTTAATATTCAATCAATCAATCAACCAGCAGCATCTATTGAATTAAAGGTGGAGACCAATGGCAAACAATATATAGATGTTTAATACCCCGCCAAACATTTTGTGAAAAGGCAAAAAAGTATTATATAGCCCTGCCAATATGTCCAAAGGAACACCTGTTGATAACTTGAATATTAACTCAAGGTGCATTGATAATATTAATCCACATAATATATATACATGGGTTTGTAAATTGTGAAATGCACATAACTCCTGTAAGCCATTCATTCCTTCGTAGAAGCAAAAATATTTGGAAGGGATATAGAATGAAGTAAATAAAATGCTCTTAAGATATACATGGGACTACCACTAATATATTGATGTAGTGGATTGTAAAGCTTGTATTTTTGTTATAAATAATAATGTTTCAATAAACAATTTTTTCTTTTGCCCTACACCATTTTAACATATAATAACGACAATCAGAACTTTTCTTAATTTCAGTCTAACTGAAAACAATAAATGGAATTATTTAACAATTTGCATTTTGTAGAACTCTTGATCCCCAATTCAGTGGTAATTGTTGAAAATATGGACAATTATGTTCCAGTAGAAACTGGGAATATTTGTGTGTGTGTGCATTAAATACAAAACACACGTTTATTTTTTGCAGTTCCATAGCTTTTCCTCATAATTGCAAAATTATTTTAAAAATACTTTATCATTTTCCAAATAAAACCAAAAAAAAAAAAATTTCTTTAGATTAAAAGGTTTTATTGTTAAATGTTATAAATTATTTTTCAATCAATATTTTGATTTAAAATCAGATAGTTTAATTACATGTTGTATGTTAGGGCTGTCAATTACACAGAGCTCGAAATTTCTGTTCTTTTTTACATGGATTGTTTGTGCATGTTAAATAGTTGTTCTTCAGATTATAATTTGTTAAATTAAATTACTTAAACCTCTGAAAGATGCACTTATTTCAGTTTTCAACTTAACCAAATTATTTTACTTTGTTTATATCAGAAATTGGTAGTTGTGTATTGTAAGATTCGCCCGGAAGTTTAAAATTCTTTATAGGTGGCGCGGCCATCTAGAAGACAGAGACTGGAAGCTGAAGGAGGAGAAAGAGGAACCAAGATGGCGGAGCGATAGGAAATGGGAAAATGAGCGGGATAGAGTTGGCGATGATTTAAACAAAATGGTGTTAACTTAAAATTAAATGTATATAGTTAGTTCTTTAATATGTATTTGTGTTGTGTGTGTGTGGCTATTAACCAATAATAAATTTTGAGCCACTAGACTTGGAGTATTCATTGTGCCTGGATTTTCCTTCGGAATCTTCAATTGAACGAAAAGTACCTACGAAATTCCTTATTGGCGCAGTCGACAGGATTGTAAAAGATTTCATCGAAGCTCCAGGTAAGAAAGGGTGGTCCACACTCACAAATTAAAGTATTATTGTATGTATTGTAATGTAAAGAGTTCATTATCAATAGCTGTAGTTGTTTGGAATAGATGATATGTTATTGTAGTAAAAGTAAAATAAGTTACAGTTTAACTTATGTATGTTGATTCATTAGAAACTCCCAGGGTAAGAAAGATTAGTCGGGTGAGTCATTATAATCATTAAATGATCACCGCGAGAAATATTTTAGTTTTGAGAAGACGTTGTTCGGCGTGACTCATTAGAATCATTAAATGGTCACTGTGAAAAAACATGAGTTTTTTCTGTCATAGAAAACATTTTTCTTATGATTTAGGTTGAGAAATATTTTAGTTTTCCGTCAGAGAAAACATTGTACGGTGTGAGTCATTATAATCATTAAATGATCACCGCGAGAAATATGTAGGTTTCTGTCATAGAAAACATTTTTCTAATTAATGGTATCATCTATTCCAAGAGGTAAAGGTATATTTTTAGTGAGCATCAGTTCAGATAATTATTGGGTTTCATCAGAAACATTATTGCATATTGGATATATATTTTTTATTGAACATCAGTTCAGATAATTATTGGGTTTCACCAGAAACATTATTGCATATTGGATATATATTTTTATTGAACATCAGTTCAGATAATTATTGTGTTTCATCAGAAACATTTGAAAAAATAATTAGATATATAATTCTATTGAACACCAGTTCAAATAATTAGTGTGTTTCACCAGAAACGTTACGAAATATTGGTACATATTATTTTTTTTTCTATTGAACATCAGTTCATGTATTGTTTGCGTCAAATCTGAAACTTTGTAAAGTATTAGAATACAACTGTATTTTTTTAATACAACTGTATTAGCCAACGGAATTTCCGGAGCTAGCGAAACTAAGGCCGTCGAGAAAGGTTTCTAAAGTCGTTAAAAAAAGAAGAGAGCTGCGCAAGTGCATTAGTAATTATCGTTAATTTTTAAAGTAACAAAAGCTTTCTGCCCATGTGCGAAAAAGTCCATTAAAGAATTAAACTGTTAAAATAATAATAAAAAAAAAGACGGATTACGATTGCGCTATCTTGTGATATCGTTAAAACTGTTAAAAGGAAAGAAGTCTAATGCGCATGCGTAAAATTTCGCCAAAAAACGAATTTACTGGAAAAAAAATTCAGAAGGGTTACCATATTTGGCGCATTTACCGATTTGGCGAGAAAATACTTGGCGCGATAAGCGCCCGATTCGTTAAATCATCCGAAAAAGTTCTAAATTTAATTTTTTAAAATTGTTTCAATAATTTTACTTTCATGCTTTCTTTATGAGAAATAATGAATTTTAAATAAAGTGCTCATCGAATATCTGATTTCAGTTTTTGTGTAACTGTTTTCATATATAAATCTTAATTTTCTGCGTTTAAAAAATTTTGTTGTAAAAATTGCACCATTTAATGTTAAGTAATTTCAAAACAGTTCCAAAATATTAGTGATTGCAATACCGGTATATTGAATACCGGTATTTTGAGCGATTTGTACAATTTTGAAATACCGGTATTCACAAGTTTAAATACCAGTTTTTCGGTATTTACTAGAAATTTCTTAAAATTGTCTCCATTATAAGTTCAAGGATCAACAGCATCTCAAAATAATATACGTTTTTTTTTTTTGTGTCTCCCTTACGGGCGAAATTAATTAAATTATGAATACAAAGTTGTATTGCACAGTTAAGGCTATTTTCGGTAAAAGTACGAGAGCTTGAACTAAACGCGAAGCACATTTTCAGACAGAAAATGCCTCAATTTCCATGGAAATTAGTAGAATTATTGCTCGTATCTTTGTTAGCAATATACTGTCATTAAAAATTTCAAAATTTTCCATGAATATTTTCTTTTAATACGGGAAGGCATAGCACATTTAACATTACGGTATAGGAGAAAAAACACGAAACATATTTTATACCAGAAAAAATGAATCAACTCTGTTGAAAAAGGGAAGTATGATAAAAAATGGTGCTTTCTAAATCATATAGCAGCCAGAAAATATCATATTTACATTTCTTTTATATCTGAAAAAATGTTCCAAATTTAGGTCTTAATCTTTAACATTAACCGAAAACAGCCTTAAGATAAGTGATAAAATATATGAATCATCCAAAAAGGCGGGAATAAAAATATTCTAATACAGCTGAGAGCAAGACTGAACTCGCTCAGGATTCTTAGACTGATATTCATATCTGTAAAAACAAGGACGTAATTATGAAGAAAGTGAGTAATATTTTGATATTTGTTTAATTCCTACCTTAGCTCATAATCTGTATATATTTATTTATTTATCTTGGTGGAATTTTTCATCGTTAATAAAATACATTTTAAATTGCTCTTTTGAGCTGAAATTTTATATACATGATTATTTTGAATGGCAATACAAAAATTAATTAAAATTAATAAAAATTAATTGATTAAAACTAATTGTTTCAAGCATTACAAATTCAGCCTCATTGGACCACTTTTGGCGACTTAGCGACCATTTTGGCGACTTATGTCAAAACTTGAAAAACTTTTTTTCTCATGTTTTAAAGCATTCAGTTGAACAGAAATTTTATATACACGACTTTTTTGGATCACAATACAATACTTTAATGATAATTAATAAAAATTAATTACCACTTAATGTTGTGATTCTGTCATATGAAAAAAGTATTTAAATTAATTGTAACTATTTAATAAAAAGTAGCTAAAATAAAATTTTTCATTCTCGATCTAACTAGGAATTGAATTTAAAAAAAATGTAGCCCAATCCAACAGGGATTTCAGATTATTTAAAAAAAAAAGATAATTAGGAAAAAAATTTATTGCACACACACACAAAATGACGTTCCAGGCTTAATGACAATGCGATTGATGTATTGTTTTTTTAAGATCACATTTCAAAAATTGGTACTAGTATCACAGACTGAATAGCGATATTTACACTTTTTTTTGTGATTTAAATAAATAACATGTTCCTTTTCTTTGTGTGTGTGTTCTCTATATACTGTTATAATTTATAAGTTGCAAATTATATTTTGTAATACTTAGCTCTCTAATAAAACTGGCAAATATAAAACAAAGAAACACCTGCGTTTTTGTGCTTTTTCTAAAATTTCTAATACCGGTATTATATATATAAAACCGGTATTAAAACCGGTATCCCGGTATTAAGATCTAAAAAATACCGAATACCGGTATTGAACTTTTGGTCCGATATTGCAATCCCTCTTTTAAAATAAAGCCTTATGTTCATGAAATCTAACTTTTCAAAATATGTTTAATAATATTCTAATATTTTTAATTGGATTTCCACTAAAACCAAAAGAGGGCACACGAACATCTGCAATATTTGTCACTAAAATTTTTAAAGCTTGGCAAATAGAGGAAGCATGGCATCATCTCTCACATGGTTAGAATTCATGAAATGCAACTTTCATTATGGATAGAAAATAGACGTTAGGTATGAAAGACTGAAAACAAATAAATTATGTGTAACCAAATTTATGCTGATTAAATGCTCTGAAATCCACTTTACCTTGAACAAATCGAGCCCAACATTATGTATGCATTTTGGGACGTGTCCCGAAAGAAGGAAACTCGGGCATCTCATAGATATCCACTCATTCATGAAAAGAAGCAAGGCTTAGTTAGAACAACTAAATAATTTCTATTTCAACTAGCATATATCTCTCCTATATATAGATTCGAAATTTGTATAGCGCTCACAATAAAATATTCACTAAATTGATAAACAAGGCGTCCTTTTACACCACTTTTTTAGTACAAAATTTTTTTATTAATAAAGCAAAATGATTAAGTAGTACAACATGTGTATGAGAACATATATAAATAAACTCGTCGTTGTTGATGCGTGGAAAATTCATAACGTAAGCGGTGTTGATAGGTTTATTGGAGCTCCTGATTCCCGGAGGAATCTAAATCTCCTTTCAGTCATGATTGGGGAGTGGCTCTAGATCAATAATTTGCCATTTTTTAGATTTAATCATTTAAGGAATTAATGAATTGCCAGTGAGAAACGAGGAGAAGCGTATCTGGGCCTGTCGGCGGTGGAGGAAGGGGACGGCAAGCCGGTCCCTACCACAGAGGTGAATTGTTTTATTGAAGCTCCAGCGCTCGGGGAGCACTTTTTCGAGATGAAGGTGAAACACGAGGTCGGCCGAAGCCGCCCCATAGCGCAACCGAAGCCCATAGGGAAAGTAAAATCTTAATGTTAAAATAACCTAAATCACGAGGGGGCGCTGGCATCGTGAGAGAAAGGGGAAAATTTCCTTCGTTACTAAAAGGGAAAAATTTTGTAAATTGTTTTCCAGTTTAGCATAGCGTGTGTCATTTTATTTTTTAAAAAGGATATTTCCTTTGTATTTAGCTGTAAATTTTCATTATTTAACGATTATTAATGAACATCAACATTGTTTTAAAAACTAATTTCATATATTGATTTTTACAAAATATTAATGAATAATTTAAATAAAAAAAAAAAACCCGCGTATTTTCTTAGAACTTATGGATGAATTCAGATTGATTTATTTTCTTCTGCAAATCGAAAGCAATTCAATATGTATTTCAACAGGAACTACTTGAATTTAGTGTCAAACATGTAGCAATCTACTATCAAGGAGATACAATCCATAGTAATAATAATTTTGTATTTCAGGTCAGTAGTGTGTCCATTTTTTATTCGAAAAGCAAATTTTCTTTGGTTAGCGGTAAGTAATTTGTTTTTCATTATTTAACGATTATTAGTTTACATCAACATTGTTTAAAAAATTAATTCCGTATTGCTTTGTGCAGAATAATGAATATTTTTTTTTTTTTTTTTTTTTTTTTTGTAAAATTAAAACCACGTTTTGTTTAGAGAGGGGTATGGATGAATTCAGATAGATTTTAGTTTTAAACATGCAGTAATTTTTAATCAAGCAAATTTAATCCATTCTAATAATAATTCTATTTTATCTTTTTTTCAGTATCAAAGAATAGTTGAAGGAATTCTTTATGGGTATCAAGAATACTTATACTACATAAATTTGTGTGTTTTCATTCTCTATTGTTCTTTATTTTTTTAAAAATATATATTACTTGTAAAATTTAGTAATGGATAGCTTTAAATGTGTTGAATGTGATAAGACCTCTACAGTTTCGAACTTAAATCGACATGCAAAATTGATTCATAATAAAATAAGTACAATTAAACAGGTAAGATGTATTCTTTGCAATGTAGAACTCATTTCTAAAAAGGCCTTGGAGGATCACATTGATTTGGTACATAATATTACAATAGAAAAGGATACTCGTACATTTGACACTTTTCAAGATTTCAAGTTGTGGAAAGAAAGCATTGAGAAGCAAACTAGTTCCTTGTATGTGAAGAATACTGCAAGTAAATCAGGGAAAACTGGTGGAAAAATGACCTACTTTTAGTGTCATCGCAATGGTTTTTATAATGCAAGGAGTGATATGAAGAGAAATATGAAAATAGCTGGTAGCAACAAGATTAATGGAAAATGCCCTTCAAAGATGAAAGTATATGAAGACATTGAAAGCAAAGTGACTGTGGAATTCACAAAAACCCATGTAGGACATGGGATAGATTTGGGACGGATGAAAATAACTAGAGAAGAAAAAGAAGATATAGCGAAAAAACTAGAAAATAAAGTCCCTGTCGAAGCTATCTTAGATGATATTAGAAATTCTATTAATCAGAAACTAGAAAGAATTCATTTAATAACACGGCAAGATATAAAAAATATTAAAGACGAATACAATATAAGCTCTGATGATATTTTGGATTCAAATGATGTGGTAAGTGTTAACAAGTGGGTTGAAGGCTTGAAAAACAGAGAAGATTCTCCTATAGTTCTCTTCAAGGACCAGAACATTTTTGACGAAAATTTATACCCTGGTATGAAAGCTGAAGATTTTCTTCTTGTAATTATGAATGCTTCGCAAAAAGATATGTTAAAATTTTATGGAAACAATACTATATGCTTGGATTTTACGCATGGAATGAATGCATATGGGTTTGATTTAGCGACACTATTAGTTTTGGATGATAAGAGAGAAGGATTTCCAGCAGCATTCATTTTAAGCAATCGACAAGATTCTACAGCGTTAACTCTGGCATTTGCAGCTATTAAGGAACATACTTGTATTTCTCCAAGAGTTTTGATGACAGATGATTCTGAATCTTTTTTTAATGCATGGAAGACAGTTTTTGGCATTCCTGAGAAAAGACTGTTGTGTACATGGCATGTAGATAGAAGTTGGAGACGTAGTATTGCCAGGTTGATAACGAAGAAAGAAATACAATTTGAAGCTTACTAGATTGTCCGAAGTCTTTTAGTAGAAACAGATGAAGCAGCCTTCGATATAATGTTAAAAGAAGCACTGAAGATGTTTGATGAAAAGGAGGAAACGAAAGAATTTAAAATATATTTTGAACAAACCTACAGTAAGAGAAGTGACGTATGGGCATATTGTCACAGGAAGTGGTATGGAATAAATACCAACATGCATATTGAAAGTATGCATAGGACGATAAAGCACGTGTATCTCCAAGGAAAAAAAGTCAAGCGACTAGATATAAGGCATTGTTTAGTCTAATGAAATTCGTAAGAGACAGAGTATTCGATCGACTTATTTCTTTGGAGAAAGGTAAGGTTTCTTCAAAAATATCTCAGCTGAGGAAAAGACATAAAGTTGGCCAAAGTTTAACCAGCTTATGCATTGAATTTAATGAAGATGAATGGTCAGTTAGCTTCACAAGAGGTAAGGACATATATATTGTTAAAAGAAATTTTACGTGCTCCAAAGAATGCACTTTGATGTGTAGGGAATGTAACCACTGTTTGCATAATTTTACATGTACATGCATTGATAATGCAGTTCAGTGGAATATGTGCAAACATATTCATTTTATTTGCAGCAAAAATTTGAATAAAATCAATAGTACCATATTAGAGGAAATACCATCCTTAGATTCACATGTAACAGATGAAGAAATGATTATTTGTGAAGATCGAAAAGTTTTGGAAAAAGAAGCACATGTGGATAATTTGAGGGCCACATCTACACGGGCAAAAATTTCCAAGAAAGAATTCCTGAACGGAGGCATGCAATTATTAAATAAAATATTCCCAGAACAATATGATAACATTTTTAACTTTTTTAAAAAATAATGTCGATTCATCGCATTTATTCCCTGAAGCTAATCAAGAAATTGTATCAAGATCTTTGAATATGGTGCCGCCAAACTACATTGAGAAAACCTACCCAAGAAGAATGTCAAAGTGTATCAACGAGTCTGGTTTTGACAGCAAAATCGGTATAAAAATTAATTTTTGGTTTTAACATTATTAATTTCAGATAAAATGACTGGAAATTAAAAGAGGTGTTAATCTAATAATAATTTTAGAATTTTCAAGTATCCATATGCAATATATGAAATTTTCTACTGTAGGTGTTTTTAGATCATAGTGCAATGCTGATTAACTAGAAGGTGTTTAATAATTCCTTACGATTTAAGCATATGTGCAATACATGTATGTTCCTTTTTATTATAGGCAGTTTTAGGTCATTCCAATATAGAGTTCCTGATTCACAAGAAGGCATTTAAAAAATCTTATGTCTATATATTTAAATTCCTGGCTAGTATGTAATGTGCAATATATATGTTCATTTTTACTGTAGGTTTTAGATCCACATGTTGTGAAAACTCCAGATTAACAATGTATTTATAATAGTTGATTTAAATAAAAAAAAGAATACATTTGAATTTTTGCAAATGGGTAACTGTAAAAAATAACCTGGTTATATGCATAAATTTAAAGTCTCAATAGTAATAATATTGAAACAACTTAGAGTAAAAAAATGCAAACATAGCTCTGTAATGATATTAGTAGAGTCAGTTATCTCTTTAAAAGTTTAATTAATGTTGTGGTTTACACTTACTTCTAAATCCCATAAAAGCAAGAACTGGTTCAAAAGAATGCATGTAAATAAAAATAATTTTGAATAAAACTACAGTTAACAAAAATGTTAACAAATGTTTCCATCAACCATTGATTGTTTACTCTTTTTAATATTATTTGACTTGTGTTGTGATATTAAAGAAAAAAAATTAATCTAACTTATTAAAGAGAAGTCTAACACACATTTCAGATGTAAAAAAAATTACCGTTGCATTATCATTTATATTGTTACGAATTTAGTCTTATTCTTATTGTTTCTACTCATTTGTGTTTATTTTTACAGTTTAATTTGTCGTATCTAATGTGATTTCAACCCTGTTTACCTGTAATATCATTTCCACTGCATTGCACGGCCCCCATGCTTTAACATTGGTTTAAATGGTAAACTCGCCAAATATTGCAGCTAGCGCCAAGTTGGCGACGGATTTGGCGACTTAATTTTTGGCGCCAAATTTGGCGATATATCGCCAAATGTGGGCGATAAGCTTGGCGACCATGGCAACCCTGCTCCTAATAACCCTGTCTGGCAACCCTATCGCGGTATTGTATTACTGTATTGAGCTTTTCTCGTACGCTCCGGATTTTTCTAGACCTTTCTATTTCTAGATTATTCTGGCGAGTGCCAGAGGTTTCTGACCGAAAGGTATAAAAGGGCCCGGGCCGGCTAGTCAGTCAGTCAGATCTCAGCTTTCATGCAAGTGATACCTCTCTGTTTGAGAGAGACGATTGCATAGTGCGTGTGTTATTGCTTTTATTGAGTTATTATTTTTGTGCTGAGTGTTTACTATTGTTTTTGTTAGTGTATTGCATCTGTGTTATCAGTATTTTCATCGATTGTACGTGACTTTCTCGAACTGTTCTACAATTTGTGGAGGACTGTGTTGGCAAAGAATAAAATTGTTTTGGATCCCGCTCTTCGGCTTCAATCATTTCGAACCCCCGAAAACGCAACAATTGGTGTCAGAAGTGGGATTGAATGCCAACAACAAGAGCGATGGAGGCCCAGTTCCAGACTCTTCTAGAAAAATTGACTGAAATGAAATCGGAGTTGACCGCCAGCATGAATGTCAATATGGGCGAAATGAAATCGGAGTTGACCGCCAGCATGAATGCCAATATGACTGAAATGAAATCGGAACTGACCGCGAACAAGGAAGAGTTGAAAAGTGATTTGAAGGGCATTGGCGACAAATTGACGACTATGGACAAGAAATTTGAAGAAATGGAAGGAAGAATCGAGTCGGTTGAAAATAAATTCGAAGATATGGAGAGCAAACTAGAGGCGAAAATTTTCGAAAAGGTAGAAGAAGTTTCCATCTCGTTCAGGAAAGACCTAGAGAAATTGAAGCAGAAAGTCATGACTGGTCAAGGGGATGAATTTAAGTTTCAAGCTCCTTTTTCCAAGCCTTCCATCAAGCTTTCTACTTATGACGGAAAGTCCTCTTGGCAGGTGTATAAGACCCAATTCTCCATAGTGGCGGATGCAAACCAGTGAGACTCCCAGACCAAGGCCTGCCAGTTAGCTGCTTCTCTTCGAGCCGACGCTGCTGACATTTTGCAAACTTTGCCGGAAACACAGCGGCTGGATTTCCACGCTTTTGTTAATGCTCTGGAGTTACGCTTCGGAGAGAAATGTGCGAAGGATTACAGCAGACTCCAGCTGAAGTCACGGCAGCAGAAAGTGTCCGAAACTCTCCAAGAACTGGCGACGGACGTCGAGAGGCTTTCTCACTTGGCGTTTTCTGACTGTCCGACTGAAGTAAGAGAAGTCCTGGCGCTGCAACACTTCATCGACGGGGTGCGTGATCCGGAAATCCAGAAAGCTCTCCGAATGGCGGATCTCAAGGACTTAAAGGGGCCCTAGTGTTTGCTATGAAATTCGAGGCAGCCCAGCAAGCAACACGAAAGGACAGACACCCCATACGAGCCGTCAACGAATCGGACACGTCGAACTCAGGTGTGGAGCGGTTAGAGCGACAGATGAGAAGCTTCATGAATAGAGTTGAGTATTTGATGTCCCAGAAAGCAGACGGGAAGAAGACCCTTAAATGCTGGACCTGCGGTCGAGAAGGGCATCTGCAGAGAAGCTGCCGGGCACGCCAAGGCGCTGAAACTAATAAGCGCCTCCCAGAAGGAGGTGTCGGAAAACTAATTAATGGCCATCTCGTGGGGCGGAGGTTGCCAGATTTTGGAAAGCCCCATTTTCAAGTGTGTCAAATTTCGACAAAGAGTACCGGTGAGAATGGAATTTTTATAATGGGACATGTTAACGAGCTTCCCTGCAACATGATCATCGATACAGGAGCCAATGTGTCTATCATTCGGAACGATCTGGCTCAAAAATTAAAAGAGAAACTTATCTGGACCCCACCCCGCGTGGTGCTACAGACCGTGACGGGGGAAAAGATTGATATTCACGGAAAATTAAAAGTCAAGATCCAGTTTGGAGACACTACCTACCAACATGCTGTGTATGTGTCGCAGATATTGCAGACCCTTTCATTCTTGGACTGGACTTTCTAAAGGAGCATGGTTTCACTCTAGACTTCAACAAGAACGAATTACGTTCCATACACGAAGAAGTCACTATATTCAAAATTGAACACAGGACAGAATCTATTCGACAGGTAACCGCTAACGAGAATATTACCATTCCCCCAAGGACTGAAATCATAGTACCTGGATACATCGGTAACGATGTGAGTTTCAACTCTGGACTAATTGGAACTGCGGAAAATAAAGCGAATGGATTGCTAATAGCTTCGACGCTAGTGGACCTTTCCAGAAAAACTATCCCGGTAAGAATTTGCAACGTAACTGAAAAACCTAGAGTGTTCCAGAAAGGTGAAGTGTTGGCAACCTGCAGTCCAGTAACCTGTGTCTGCAAAAGTTCGAGCTTGCTCCTATCCAACTCGCCTCAACAGTTGACTCCCGACCTTCTAGAAAATGCTGAATTGTCCCCGAACAGAAAAGCTCCGCAGAAAGACTGTTCCAAGAATTTGAAGACGTGTTTTCTAGAAACAGTAGCGATATTGGCCATACTACAGTGACACAACACAGAATTGATACAGCAGACCATCCGCCGATTAAACAGCACCCAAGACGCTTGCCGTTTGCTAAACAGGAAGAGGTCGGAACACTACTACGAGAGATGCAGGAAAATGACATCATAGAACCGTCTTCGAGTCCGTGGGCATCTCCAATCGTCTTGGTTCGTAAGAAAGATGGCTCCACAAGATTTTGCGTGGACTATCGAAAACTTAACGACGTCACCAAGAAGGACAGCTACCCTCTTCCAAGGATAGATGACACCCTGGATACCCTTTCCGGTCATAAATGGTTCTCGACTTTAGATTTAAAGAGTGGATACTGGCAAGTGGAGATCCATCCCGAAGATAGAGAAAAAACAGCATTCACTTCCGGCCAAGGACTATGGCAGTTCAAAGTCATGCCATTCGGGCTCTACAATGCGCCAGCTACTTTCGAGCGCCTGATGGAGACCGTGCTAAAGGGTCTGACTTTTGAAGCTTGCCTTATTTACCTGGATGACGTCATAATAGGAGGGCGTACGTTTGAAGAACAACTTCAAAATATCCGGAAGGTGTTATCAAAATTAAGCGACGCTAACTTGAAGCTAAACCCTTCGAAATGCAAGTTCTTCCAGAAAGAAGTCAATTATCTGGGACACATCCTCTCTGCAGAAGGTGTTCGTACGGACCCCGAAAAAGTGTCCGCCGTAAAGAATTGGAAACGCCCTGAAAACCTCCGTGAGCTGCGAAGCTTCCTGGGACTATGTACTTATTACCGAAAGTTTGTGAAAGGGTTCTCTAACATCGCAAGACCCTTGCACAAGCTAACAGAAAGTAAACAAAAGTTTCAGTGGACAAAAGAATGTGAAGATTCCTTCCTCCAGCTTAAAGAAGCTTTGACGTCTTCACCGATCTTAATATATCCACAACCGGACAAGCCATTTATCTTGGACACTGATGCCAGTAATGAGAGTGTCGGAGCAGTATTATCTCAGGAAATAGATGGCCAGGAACGAGTCGTAGCTTATTGGAGTAAGTGTTTATCGAAACCGGAAAGAAATTATTGTGTCACTCGAAAAGAGCTACTGGCTATTGTGAAAGCCATCGAGCATTTCCATCACTATCTCTATGGCCAAAAATTTCTTCTACGTACCGATCATGCCTCTTTAACCTGGCTAATGAATTTTAGAAATACTGAAGGCCAGGTAGCCAGATGGATACAACGGCTCAACGAGTATTACTTTGACATCAGACATCGTAAAGGCTCCTCGCATGGAAATGCTGATGCCCTTTCAAGAAGACCATGCCCAGAAAATTGTCGTCATTGTTCCAGAGTAGAGACCAAATATGACTATGCTATACGCCAGATAACAACTTCAACAGCGACGCCACCCGATCCCTGGAGTGACGAGAAAGTTCGAGAAGACCAGATGGCGGATCCTGATATTAAACCCCTTATAGAGTTTATGGAGTCCTCCAGCAATAAACCAAGTTGGCAGGACATCTCGGCTTATAGTCCTACAACTAAGCAGTATTGGGCCCTCTGGAATTCTCTACATCTCAGGAATGGTGTTCTATACCGAAAATTCGAATCAGAGGATGGAAAGACATTCAGGTGGCAATTAGTACTTCCTCGATCTCGTATCCCAGAGGTACTCAAAGAATTGCATGGCAGCCCAACAGGAGGTCATTTCGGCGTCATGAAAACTTTGCACCGAGTTCGAGAGCGATTCTGCTGGGGTAAAGTGAGAGCTGACGTGGAACAGTGGTGCAAGTCCTGTGATGCCTGTTCAGCTCGGAAGGGGCCAAAGATACGTAGCCGAGGGAAGCTGCATCGCTACAATGTTGGAGCACCCTTCGAACGTATCGCTTTCGATATCCTGGGACCTCTGCCAAGGACTGCGTCTGGTAATAAGTACCTACTTGTTGTCATGGACTACTTCACGAAATGGCCCGAAGTGTACCCCATTCCGGATCAGGAAGCCCCCACCGTAGCGGAGGCTGTAGTGCAGCACTGGATATCGAGATATGGGGTACCTCTTCAACTTCATTCCGATTAGGGAAGAAATTTCGTTTCTGCGGTATTGAAGGGGGTCTGTGAACTACTCGGAATTGACAAGACCAAGACCACACCTTTGCACCCACAGTCAGATAGCATGGTGGAGAGGTTTAATCGTACCATCCTGAATAACCTCTCACTGATGGTCTCCAAGAACCAACAAGACTGGGACCAGAAAGTTCCTCTCTTTCTGCTAGCGTACCGCAGCGCCGTTCACGAGACTACCGGATATTCACCATCCCAGATGCTTTTTGGCCGAGATCTTCGTCTCCCTTGTGACCTGCTGTTTGGTCGCCCTCCGGATACACCTTCATCGCCTGAGGAGTACGTGCAGAATCTCCAGGCACGTTTTGAAGATGTACACAATTTGGCTCGAGAACGGATCAACCTGAGGACGGAGAAGATGAAGACTCGGTACGACACAAAAGCCACAGGACATCAATTCAAGGAAGGTGACAAGGTGTGGTTCTACAACCCGACTCGACGCAAAGGACTTTCTCCTAAGCTACAATCGCATTGGGACGGTCCTTATACAATTTTAAAGATAATAAACGACGTCGTAATCCGGATCCGTAAGTCAACGAATTCGAAGCCTAGAGTCGTTCATTACGACAGGCTTGCTCCATATTATGGCCATAATTCTTAGTGTGTCAATTATCGTGTAATTTATTTTGACCATGGTCTTGTATAAATAAGTTAGTGTGTAAATAATCTTGTAAATAATTGTGTTTATTGTTTTGTAAGTGTTTATTTTGTACTATGCATTAGGTGTTTATTTTGTACTATGTATTACATGTTTATTATTGCATATTCATTTAGTTGTTTTTAATCAATTGCTTTATTATTATGTTAACGTCTGATGAAGGGTTGTACTGCCCGGGACGTGCAGTTCTTGAGAGGGGGGCAATGTTACGAATTTAGTCTTATTCTAATTGTTTCTACTCATTTGTGTTTATTTTTACAGTTTAATTTGTCGTATCTAATGTGATTTCAACCCTGTTTACCTGTAATATCATTTCCACTGCATTGCACGGCCCCCATGCTTTAACATTGGTTTAAATGGTAAACTCGCCAAATATTGCAGCTAGCGCCAAGTTGGCGACGGATTTGGCGACTTAATTTTTTGGCGCCAAATTTGGCGATATATCGCCAAATGTGGGCGATAAGCTTGGCGACCATGGCAACCCTGCTCCTAATAACCCTGTCTGGCAACCCTATCGCGGTATTGTATTACTGTATTGAGCTTTTCTCGTACGCTCCGGATTTTTCTAGACCTTTCTATTTCTAGATTATTCTGGCGAGTGCCAGAGGTTTCTGACCGAAAGGTATAAAAGGGCCCGGGCCGGCTAGTCAGTCAGTCAGATCTCAGCTTTCATGCAAGTGATACCTCTCTGTTTGAGAGAGACGATTGCATAGTGCGTGTGTTATTGCTTTTATTGAGTTATTATTTTTGTGCTGAGTGTTTACTATTGTTTTTGTTAGTGTATTGCATCTGTGTTATCAGTATTTTCATCGATTGTACGTGACTTTCTCGAACTGTTCTACAATTTGTGGAGGACTGTGTTGGCAAAGAATAAAATTGTTTTGGATCCCGCTCTTCGGCTTCAATCATTTCGAACCCCCGAAAACGCAACAATATTTTTTTGGTGACAATCACTTATAATTTCCAATTTTTAGAGTAATAAAAATATAATCATCTAATCTTAATATATTTTTCTCTTTTCAGGAGAGAACATTAGTTAATCTTCTGTAATAATTTATTTTACATTAACCTTGCATTTATCTGTCTTTATAAAGGGTCATTAGTTCTCTCATGTGTTTCTGATTAAAACAGTAATAGTACAGATTAAGACAGGCTTAATTGTGTCTGTAATTTAATAAATTGTATCTTGATTTTCATACCTTTTCATATTATGTATATTTATGTAATGTAATCTCAAATATCTGTATGCATATTATATTTTCTTACAACGTAATTTCAAGCATATGTATGTATAATTTTCTTTTCAATGTAATTTTCAATCATATTTCAAATAATTGTATTTGAGATTGTTTGCTCATGAGCATGTCATATATCGTTCTTTCGATTCTCTCCATCACTGGGGGGATACTATTGTAGCATATCCTATATTTTAGCTCACTAGATGGTAGCACCTTACAATGAAATGTACATCTAGAATAGTACTAGTTTTCTCCGCTAGGGTTGCAGTATATATACGTTGTGCTCATGGGTAATTTCTCTTCCTGCCTGGTTCCCGATTTAGGACAATTGTGGTCCTTTTCTGAGGATTATTTCATACATTTTATCCGATTTTTATCGGATTTGTGTCGCACGCGGTGAGTTAGGCTTTAAAGCCGGCACCACGTGTCTTTGGATTTTCGAACACTTTTAGTGTTCTCTCTTGGATATTTTTTGTTTCAGCACTTGGATTACCCAGGATATGTCCGAAACCAGGACAGATGTGGCGTCTACTCCGGTAAGTACGCTTTTTTCTCTTGATCCTATCTGTTTTGATGTAGCAAATGCCACCACTCACTTAGATAGTATCACAACATGCTCCGAATGTGAAGAATTTATCGACATGATAGAGGTATACATAGAAGATGTTAAAAAAACAGTCGGAGTTTTAGACGATGTCCAAAAGCTTCGTTTAATCAGTGAACTGCAAGGTCTGGCTCTTAAAGCCGCGAGGAAGTCAATACGACTTCAAAATCAAGAATTTAAAGATTACATCGATGAATTAAAACGCTTAAATGCGCATCAGCTCCCCACCATACCCTCTCCTTCGAAAGCGAAGAGAGGCACGCAAAAGCGCTCCACGACTTCTCCTGTTCCAGGCACGTCAGGGAAGAAGCAACGCGCCGGTGAGCGAAAGCGATCCGGCAACACAACACCCCTCACGCCGCCGTTAATGAGGAAACCCTCTCGGCGATGGAGGACGATAGCTCGTCCGACGAGAGCAGCTCGGAAGCCAACAACACGAAGGCGGCCGGCCCGATTCGCGCAAGCGCTCGGGTAGTTAATGCCGATGGCATCGGTGACCTCACCGACACAGAGGGAGACGATTTTACTGTCGTCTCTCGGAAGAAAAAAGTTGCTTCCATCGTAATAGATGCAAGCCAAAACACAACCGGGCTGCTCACCACATTGAGTGAACATCTAGGAACTACACTCGAGGGGCGGTTTGAGAATGGGAAACTTAGAGTTTTTCCCAAAACAATTCTTGAGCATAGAAAGCTCCAATCTTTTCTAGCAGTTAAAAAGATGAGGTCCCATACTTTTGAGATGGCAGACAACAAGCAGTTTAAAGCTGTTATCCGAGGACTACCTACTGATTACGATCAAAAGGAAATTGCCTCAGAACTCAAGGGCTTTGGGTTTGAACCCAGCCACATTTCTATTCTTCGAAATAGAAAAACTAACACAAACATGCCACTTTTTTTGGTAGTCCTCAAGAAAAACGAGGAAAACAAACAAATATTTCAGATCACGAACATTGGGTTTTTCCGTGGCGTGATAGAACCTGTAAAGGGCTCTTCGATGCCTCCTCAATGCTATCGCTGCCAGGAGTTCTATCATCACTCCCGACTCTGTAACAGAGCACCCAAATGTTTAAAATGTAGTGGAAGCCATCTCACCGCAGATTGCAAGAAGTCCATGAAATCCCCAGCTAAGTGTGCAAATTGCGGTGGACCTCATCCAGCCAATTTTTCAGGATGCCCCAGTAACCCCGTAAATAAGAAACAACAGAAAAAACAGCCAAACAAAAACATCTGGACGGAGAAAGCCAAGGAGCGCACTCAAAAGTCCACACCACGCCAACAGAAGCCGTCTTACGCTTCCGTAACGGCTCAGAACGTCTCAAAAACAAACACATTTGACGCCAACTCGATTATGGAACAAATGGGTCAAATGATGCAACAGTGGGGAACTATGATAGCTTTCCTTCAACAAAATAGCAAAAATTAAAATTCAGCGCGTTTAATAGTAACACTCTTAGAGTTTACAGTTGGAATGCCAATGGTGTTAAAAAGAATTTAGAAGAACTTAAAGAAAGCATCATTTTTCATAACCCCGACTTAATCGGGATCCAAGAAACACATCTTCGTCCTCCGGACCGAATTAGCATTCCAAATTACACTTGTCACAGAAGTGATAGGCTCACACACAGAGGCGGGGGCACTGCCATTTTTGTAAAAAATTGCATTAAGCACCACGCCATCCTTAGTACTTCAAACACGTTTGAAAATACAACGGTAATTATTCAACTAGGTAACAACACCAAAATCACTATGGCGTGTATCTATAGACATCCACACGGCTCCATTAATGTTACGGAACTCGATGCTATTCTCACACATAATAATAGAACCTTTCTCTTTGGAGATTTTAACGCTAAACACTCGAGTTGGAACCCAGGGAGAAGCAATGCCAATGGTAATATTCTTAGCAATTGGGCTGTAGCCTCAGCTATAGATATTATCGCACCGGACACTCCAACACATTTCAATCACAACGCTCCAAGCACTATTATTGACATCGGCTTTGCAGCTAATTTCTCACACTCTAATGTTTTTACTGTAAATGAACTTAGCAGTGATCACAATCCAGTTATTTTCGATTTCGTGACTAACTGTCAATTGCCACCTTTACTTCAAACTCTTAAAACTACTAACTGGATTAAGTTTCAAGAAATTCTTCACTACAACATGCCAGGAAATCCTACGATAGAAAATTTGGACCAGGCCGTTCAAAATTTCAGCAACATGATCTCGGATGCTATTAATACTTCCACATCCACTAGAATTTCCAAAACTTCACACCTCCGCCTTCCTATAAATATTAGAGAGCTCATTAAAACTAAAAACAGATTCCGTAAGCTTTGGAACAATACAAGATACCCCCTCTATAAAAGGGAAGTGAATGCTCTCGTTAGGCAGATTAGGATCGAAATCAACGAACATAAAAACAGGACCTGGAAAAACCTTCTTTCCTCGTTAAATGTTGAAGATAATTCTCTTTACAATTTGCATAAAAGAATTACTAAAAAATATACTGTCATACCACCTCTCCACGGTCCGAGTGGTATGGCTTTCTCTGATTTCGAAAAAGCGGAGGCTTTCAAAGACACACTAGAAGTCACTTTTCAAGAAAATGCTGAACCATATAGTGACAACAAAATTGAAGAAGTCGAAAATTTAGTGACTCACTATTTTGACAACTTCAACACACTTACACCTCCCCTCACTTCGCCCTTAGAAGTACGAGGCATCATTAAAAAATTACCTAATAGGAAGTCACCCGGCCCAGATCAGATTCCAAATATAGCTTTAAAATATCTTCCTATTAATGCTATCACACATTTAACTAAAATTTACAACAGATGCCTCATTAACTGCCACTTTCCTACACAGTGGAAAATAGCAAATGTAGTCATGTTGCCCAAGCCAAATCAGGATCATAAGTTTAGTCAAAGTTATAGGCCGATCTCTTTATTAAACACCACTGCTAAGATTTTCGAAAGAATAATTTTAAACAGGATTAAAACTCACTGCAAAGCCATAGACTGTATTCCCCCGGAACAATGCGGTTTCCGGGAGGGCCATTCTACGCTGCATCAATTAATACGTGCCACTAATATTATAAATGAAGGCTTCGCTAGCAAATTATACACTGTAGGTGTCTTTTTGGATGTCAAAAGGGCATTCGACAAAATGTGGCATGATGGCCTCACTTACAAAATGATAAAACTCAAATTCCCTGCTTATTTAATTAAAATTATTCACAATTATTTACACAACAGAACCTTCCGGGTTCGTGTAAATAACACATTCTCTGAAACGGGTTTTTGTCAAAGTGGTACCCCGCAGGGTTCGGTACTATCCCCGTATCTTTACAACATATTCACATATGACTTTCCAGATCACCACACTGTCAGTACATGTCTTTTTCGCAGATGACTCGGCGGCGCTCACTCAGGGTGTCAATCTCAAGTACACAATTAAAACTATGCAACAATTCCTCGTCAAACTAGAGAAATGGTTGACAGATTGGAGAATAGCTATTAATGTAGATAAAACACAAGCCATTGTTTTCAGGAAATGGGGCGTCATTGACCCCCAAACTGATCTCACTCTTTTCGATGACAACATTCTGTGGGTCCCGGTCGTTCGTTACTTGGGCTTATATCTCGATAGTCGCCTAACTTACAAGAATCATATTGACTATCTTTCAGACAAATTCTGGGGCAGAATAGCGTTAGCTATCTCCCTTATTGGGAGAAGCTCTCCTCTCTCCCTTGAAAATAAAGTTATACTGTACAAGCAAATTTTGCGTCCAACTATAACGTATGGGTCCCCCATTTGGGGGCCGCGGCCTGACCCACACTAAACGCATTCAAATAATTCAAAACAAAATTCTTAGAATCATTGCTAACGCACCATGGTACGTTAGGAATAGTGTCATTCATCACGATTTACACATGGAGCCGATAGATAATTACATCACTAGAACTTCTAGAAATGTTTTTACTTCTATTCAAAATCACGAAAACCCAGTAATTAAAGCACAAACACTTTTCACGTATCCTCATGCTAAAATAAATTTTGCTTACAAAACGACAAAATGGAATCTGCCCTTAAAACCGCCGTAATTACAACAATAATACTTAATTGCTACACTTAACAACATTTAAATGCATTTGCCTACATCAGAATTGGGATCAGTGATTAAAGTTGGCTCCTGCTTCAATTCCACGATTGTTCCGGCTGCAAGTTCTGTCTTGCAGTCTCCATCCTCTTATTCATCCAGCTGCAAAAAAAAAAAAAAAAAAAAATCCCCGCAGCTTCTCTATTCCGATTGCGTTTTGGTGCTCCTCGAACGCGTTTTGGGGCTGTTAAGCCCCCCCTTCCTTGCGCTCCTCCATTCCTGCCCGCGTAACGTATATTTTTCTCGTTTTCGCCTGGCCGCTTCTTCCTCCATCCTCCCCCCCTGTGGGGGAGTGTATTCAGATATCGTTCTCCATTGCCACTTTCTCTCCGCGAATTTGGGTATAAGCGATTCATTTCGCTGGCACCCGTTTAATCTAATTTTCGTTTCGAAAATCAGGGCATCATTTTCGATTTTCTCATCCATTCTGCTTCTTGTCTCCGTAGACTCCGCACGCAGTTTTTCTGTCCTCGACTGCGACCCCTTTTTTCAAAGTCTTTGCCCCAAGCTGGATTGTATCATCCGTTTCCATCGAGCTTGTGTATCGTTTTTTTGGTCATTTTTTCGGCCTGGTTCCCGATTTAGGACAATTGTGGTCCTTTTCTCTGGATTATTCCCTAGATTTTTTCCGATTTTTTTTCGGACTTGTGTCACACGCGGTGTCTTAGGCACCACGTGTCTCTGGATTTGTGAACACTTCTAGTGTTCTTCTTGGATATTTTTCGTTTTCAGCATTACCCGGATATGTCTGAAACCAAGACAGATGTGGCGTCGACTCATGTAAGTACGCTTTTTTCTATTGATCCCATTTGTTTTGATGTGGACAATGCAACAACACACGTTGAAAGTATCAATACATGCTCCGAATGTGAAGAATTCATAGACATGATTGAGGAATACATCAAGAATATTAAAGAAACTGTCGGAGTTTTAGACGATGTCCAAAAGCTTCGATTAATTAGTGAAGTGCAAGGTTTGGCTCTTAAAGCCGCTAGGAAGTCAATAAGACTTCAAAATAAAGAATTTAAGGATTATATAGATGACATTAAACGTCTAAATAGTCATAAGCTCCCCACTATACCCTCACCTTCGAAAGCGAAGAGAGGTACGCAAAAGCGCTCCACGACTTCTCCTGTTCCAGGCACGTCGGGGAAAAAACAACGCGCCGGCGAGCGAAAGCGATCCGGCAACACAACACCCCCTCCTGCCGCCGTTATTGAGGAAACCCTCTCGGCGATGGAGGACGATAGCTCGGCCGACGAGAGCAGCTCGGAAGCCAACAACACGAAGGCGGCCGGCCCGACTCGCGCAAGCGCTCGGGTAGTTAATGCCGATGGCATCGGTGATCTCACCGACACAGAGGGAGACGATTTTACTGTCGTCTCTCGGAAAAAGAAAGTTGCTTCCATCGTTATTGATGCAAGCCAAAACACAACCGGGCTGCTCACCACATTGAGTGAACATCTAGGGAATACACTCGAGGGGCGATTCGAGAATGGGAAACTTAGAGTTTTTCCCAAATCAATTCTTGAGCATAGAAAGCTCCAATCTTATCTGCAAGTAAAAAAAATGAGGTCCCACACTTTTGAGATGGCGGACAACAAGCAGCTAAAAGCTGTCATTAGAGGACTACCAACTGACTATGATCAGAAGGAAATAGCCTCAGAACTCAAGGGCTTCGGGTTTGAACCCAGCCACATTTCTATTCTGCGAAATAGAAAAACTAATTCCAACATGCCACTTTTTTTGGTAGTCCTCAAGAAAAACGAGGATAACAAACAAATTTTTCAGATCACGAACATTGGGTTTTTCCGTGTCGTGATAGAACCTTTGAAGGGCTCTTCGATGCCTCCTCAGTGCTATCGCTGCCAGGAGTTCTATCATCACTCCCGTCTCTGTAATAGAGCACCCAAATGTCTCAAATGTAGTGGAAGCCATCTCACCGCAGATTGTAAAAAATCCATGAAATCCCCAGCTAAGTGCGCAAACTGCGGCGGACCTCATCCAGCTAATTTTTCAGGATGCCCAAACAACCCGATAAACAGAAAACAACAGAAAAAACAACCAAATAAAAACATCTGGATGGAGAAAGCCAAGGAGCGCGCTCAAAAGTCCACACCACGCCAACAGAAGCCGTCTTACGCTTCCGTAACGGCTCAGAACGTCTCAAAAACAAACACATTTGACGCCAACTCGATTATGGAACAAATAGGTCAAATGATGCAACAGTGGGGAACTATGATAGCTTTCCTTCAACAAGATAGCAAAAATTAAAATTCAGCGCGTTTAATAGTAACACTCTTAGAGTTTACAGTTGGAATGCCAATGGTGTTAAAAAGAATTTAGAAGAACTTAAAGAAAGCATCATTTTTCATAACCCCGACTTAATCGGGATCCAAGAAACACATCTTCGTCCTCCGGACCGAATAAGCATTCCAAATTACACTTGTCACAGAAGTGATAGGCTCACACACAGAGGCACACACTGCCATTTTTGTAAAAAATTGCATTAAGCACCACGCCATCCTTAGTACTTCAAACACGTTTGAAAATACAACGGTAATTATTCAACTAGGTAACAACACCAAAATCACTATGGCGTGTATCTATAGACATCCACACGGCTCCATTAATGTTACGGAACTCGATGCTATTCTCACACATAATAATACAACCTTTCTCTTTGGAGATTTTAACGCTAAACACTCGAGTTGGAACCCAGGGAGAAGCAATGCCAATGGTAATATTCGTAGCAATTGGGCTGTAGCCTCAGCTATAGATATTATCGCACCGGACACTCCAACACATTTCAATCACAACGCTCCAAGCACTATTATTGACATCGGCTTTGCAGCTAACTTCTCACACTCTAATGTTTTTACTGTAAATGAACTTAGCAGTGATCACAATCCAGTTATTTTCGATTTCGTAACTAACTGTCAATTGCCACCTTTACTTCAAACTCTTAAAACTACTAACTGGATTAAGTTTCAAGAAATTCTTCACTACAACATGCCAGGAAATCCTACGATAGATAATTTGGACCAGGCCGTTCAAAATTTCAGCAACATGATCTCGGATGCTATTAATACTTCCACATCCACTAGAATTTCCAAAACTTCACACCTCCGCCTTCCTATTAATATCAGAGAGCTCATTAAAACTAAAAACAGATTCCGTAAGCTTTGGAACAATACAAGATACCCCCTCTATAAAAGGGAAGTGAATGCTCTCGTTAGGCAGATTAGGATCGAAATCAACGAACATAAAAACAGGACCTGGAAAAACCTTCTTTCCTCGTTAAATGTTGAAGATAATTCTCTTTACAATTTACATAAAAGAATTACTAAAAATATACTGTCATACCACTCTCCATGGTCCGAGTGGTATGGCTTTCTCTGATTTCGAAAAAGCGGAGGCTTTCAAAGACACACTCGAAGTCACTTTTCAAGAAAATGCTGAACCATATAGTGACGACAAAATTGAAGAAGTCGAAAATTTAGTGACTCACTATTTCGACAACTTCAACACTCTTACACCACCCCTCACTTCGCCCTTTGAAGTTCGAGGCATCATTAAAAAATTACCAAATAGGAAGTCACCCGGCCCAGATCAGATTCCAAATATAGCTTTAAAATATCTTCCTATTAATGCTATCACACATTTAACTAAAATTTACAATAGATGCCTCATTAACTGCCACTTTCCTACACAGTGGAAAATAGCAAATGTAGTCATGTTGCCCAAGCCAAATCGGGATCATAAGTTTAGTCAAAATTATAGGCCGATCTCATTATTAAACACCACTGCTAAGATTTTCGAAAGAATAATTTTAAACAGGATTAAAACTCACTGCAAAGCCATAGACTGTATTCCCCCGGAACAATGCGGTTTCCGGGAGGGCCATTCTACGCTGCATCAATTAATACGTGCCACTAATATTATAAATGAAGGCTTCGCTAGCAAATTATACACTGTAGGTGTCTTTTGGATGTCAAAAGGGCATTCGACAAAATGTGGCATGATGGCCTCACTTACAAAATGATAAAACTCAAATTCCCTGCTTATTTAATTAAAATTATTCACAATTATTTACACAACAGAACCTTCCGGGTTCGTGTAAATAACACATTCTCTGAAACGGGTTTTTGTCAAAGTGGTACCCCACAGGGTTCGGTACTATCCCCGTATCTGTACAACATATTCACATATGACTTTCCAGAGCACCACACTATCAGTACATGTCTTTTCGCAGATGACTCGGCGGCGCTCACCCAGGGTGTCAATCTCAAGTACACAATTAAAACTATGCAACAATTCCTCGTCAAACTAGAGAAATGGTTGACAGATTGGAGAATAGCTATTAATGTAGATAAAACACAAGCCATTGTTTTCAGGAAATGGGGCGTCATTGACCCCCAAACTGATCTCACTCTTTTCGATGACAACATTCTGTGGGTCCCGGTCGTTCGTTACTTGGGCTTATATCTCGATAGTCGCCTAACTTACAAGAATCATATTGACTATCTTTCAGACAAATTCTGGGGCAGAATAGCGTTAGCTATCTCCCTTATTGGGAGAAGCTCTCCTCTCTCCCTTGAAAATAAAGTTATACTGTACAAGCAAATTTTGCGTCCAACTATAACGTATGGGTCCCCCATTTGGGGGGCCGCGGCCCCGACCCACACTAAACGCATTCAAATAATTCAAAACAAAATTCTGAGAATCATTGCTAACGCACCTTGGTACGTTAGGAATAGTGTCATTCATCACGATTTACACATGGAGCCGATAGATAATTACATCACTAGAACTTCTAGAAATGTTTTTACTTCTATTCAAAATCACGACAACCCAGTAATTAATGCACAAACAATTTTCACGTATCCTCATGCTAAAATAAATTTTGCTTACAAAACGACAAAATGGAATCTGCCCTTAAAACCGCCGTAATTACAACAATAATACTTAATTGCTACACTTAACAACATTTAAATGCATTTGCCTACATCAGAATTGGGATCAGTGATTAAAGCTGGCTCCTGCTTCAATTCCACAATTGTTCCGGCTGCAAGTTCCGTCTTGCAGTCTCCATTCTCTTTTCACTCCAGCTGCAAAAAAAAAAAAAAAAATCCCCGCAGCTTCTCTATTCCGATTGCGTTTTGGTGCTCCTCGAACGCGTTTTGGGGCTGTTAAGCCCCCCCTTCCTTGCGCTCCTCCATTCCTGCCCGCGTAACGTATATTTTTCTCGTTTTCGTCTGGCCGCTTCTTCCTCCATCCTCCCCCCCTGCGGGGGAGTGTATTCAGATATCGATTTTCATTGCCACTTTCTCTCCGCGAATTTGGGTATAAGCGATTCATTTCGCTGGCACCCGTTAAATCTAATTTTCGTATTTTCGTTTCGAAAATCAGGGAGGGGAAGGATTGACGCCGAGCAGTTCAGACGTATGAATCTGAGCTCCCAATTTTTTCACGATCACCATTAGTCAGAGAGAGCACGTAAAGTCCTTTGTAGCCCTTTTCAGGGCTTTTATATCAAGGGGGTTGCCTCTAATGCTAAGATAGATTTGACGACTGAATTTCTTACGATTTTTAAGGAAAATGAACGACTCGGACTCGGATATGGACTCAGTCTCAGGAAAAACCTACAAGTCGAGGTCTTCTATTTCCTCAGTCTCAGGAAAAACCTACAAGTCGAGGTCTTCTATTTCCTCACTCTTAGGAAACTCTATTCCAAGTCCTACCATTTCAAGCTGCGAAAAGCGCAGAAGTATTTTGGCAGAAATTGAAACAACGGATGTGACCATTTCTGCCTATCAAAAGATAATCCGTCCTCACGACATCCATGATCCAATACGGCAAGCCCTTGAGAATTACAAAAAGACGAAGATCAACTTGGTAAGTGAGCTTTGGACTCTTCCCCCATGCACTGACCCAGATTGTACTGACCATACCATCATTTCAAAGGAAAACGACTCAACCCCAGATAACTTAAAACCTAATGATAAGAAGAAACCTCAAAAACGCAAAAGTATTAAACAAGATTCGGAGGGCTTTGTTTTTCCCACTAAATCCGCTAGACCTACCACCCCAACGCCAGTACTTGAACCCATCCCAACTCAAAATAATTTTGAAAATTTAGAAAAGGAACCTGAACCGATGATTGACTCTAGTCAAGAAAATGCTTCCCCCGTAATCAAGCCCCCTTACCCTATTACCCTGAAAACCGATAAAAACTACAGAGACCAATTAAAGAAAATTAGCGAAAACTTCCCTAATATCTCCATTAAAACAGCAGGAGATTACATCAAGCTTCTTCCGAAAACGGAAGAAGAAAAAGACAACCTTACCAAATTTCTAGAATTAGATAAAAACTACCAATTTTATGTAACTCAGGCTAAATTAAATAAACCACTTAAAGTAGTTTTAAAAGGTCTCCCGCGCGTTACTTTGCCGGAAGACATTCAAATTGATCTAGAAGCTCTTGGCTACACTATTATTAGTTGTAGTCAATTAATTTCCAAACGTACTAAGCTAGAACTCCCTTTTTTCCTAGTAACGCTTCCCCGTAATGACAAAAGCTCTACCATTTTTGACCTCACCCACTTAGGATATTTACAAGTCAGAGTAGAAGGCTACTCAATAAATGGAGTTACCCAATGTTACAAATGTAACAACTTTTATCACACTGCAGCAAACTGCTTTATGAAACCTCGTTGCCTCAAATGTGGAAAAGAACATACCACTAAAGAATGTGACATAACTTCCCGCCTAGAAAATCCCTATTGCATTAATTGTCTACAATACGGGCACTCTGCCTGCTATACTAAATGCCCAAAATTCCCTAAACCCAGAAATGGAACCCCAATTCTAAATAGAAATAAACAAAATACTAATTTTAATAACAGTAAAGTTGTTGAGGGCATGTCCTTCGCCAACGTCCTTTCAGGAAATACCCCACCCAGTAATCCCCCCCAAACTGAAAGTAATTCCCAGGAAAGTCAAAGCACCTCCCAATCTCATAAAAATACGGAAAATAATGTGAATGAAACCCAAAATATAATGGAACTTTTCAAAATAATAACTAACATTGTTAAACAATTTCCAAAATTAATTCAAATTCTTCCAGCACTCAAAGCAACTGAAGATATGAAAGAACAAACATTTCTTATTCTAACAGCTATGATGGATCATTCGGATTAAATTATATTTTTCTCTAAATCAAATTTATTCCTATTCCAAATTTTTCACATTCCTTCTTTTTTAATGTCAATATTTTAAATTATCTCAGCCTGTTTCTTCATCTTAAATTCAATAGCATTATTTTTCCTTACTGGGTCAGTCAATCTTAAAGTCCACAGCTCACAAACCAATAGCAATGTAACCGCCGAAATCGCAGCCATCACCCCATTGGTTCTTGCCTCCGAAGCCACACCTCCTATCCACCGAACAACGTCCACATCGCAATTGAACCTCAGTGCAAGATAAGAGGCAGAGTGAAGGGACCACTTCACAGCCCTCTCTTTGAAGTCTAAACGGCGAAAATCAGACGAGGCGGACCTTCCGACGGTGCGGGTAACCCCGTGCCGAAAGTTTCTCCGACCTCCATTTTCTTAAAGTCCGCTATAGTGGACAAGGCATTAAATTATTTAATCAATCACACATAACAAAACAACACAATGCATTTAATCAATCACAACACACTTAAATTCTCATTTATTCCTACACAAAAGTAAATTATTAATTTTTCAAGTTAACACTTTAATTTTCCATACAATATTTTAATAATAAAGCAGCAAAGGGCTAAGTGAAAGCTGAACTCATGCAACTCATCCAGTTAAATCCTGATTGGAGATTGAGCTTCCCTGCGGGAAGCAGGTTCTCCTATTAACCCATCAACCCCAATCTGGTTCTCCAAGACCTGCACAGAAGTTACCCCACAGCTACTAACACTCATACCAAAGGATACATAAAAATTGAAGCCCAAACCGAAATTGATCATGACGGAATCATTAAATATTTAAAAGATAAAAACATTGAATTTTTTGTTATCGAATCCCCACTTTCTAGACCACTCAAATTGGTCATCAAAGGTCTACCTGTTGACATTGACCCGGAGGATATTAAGAACGACTTAATATCCAAAGGAATTAAAATAGTTAAAGCCACCCAACTTAAAAGATTTATTTCGAAAGCTCCCCTCCCTATCTACATGATAGAGATAGCACGTGATGAAAATGTCGATGACATATTTCAGGTCCGTAGCTGTCTCTTCATGCAAATTAAGATTGACCCCTTCAAAAAAGGAAATAGAGTAACACAATGTTACAATTGTAACTTTTCCACCATGCAACCAGTAACTGCAACATGAAAACGCGATGCCTGAAATGTGGTGAAAATCACAGGACAGGTAGATGCGAAATTAAAGAAAAAATCGCAGACCCGCTCTGCATAAATTGTAATGCTAAAAGCCATATGGCCTCCTCAAGCCAATGTCCCCTCTTTCCCAAGCCTAGAAAAGGTAAGGGAAAATCCCCCGCTAGTAATTTAAAACGTAACTCAAATACCACACCAGTAACACCCGGATTACTTTATTCACAAGTTCTTAATTCAGATTCCAAACACCAGATGTCAGCACCCGGACTTGCCTCTTCGGCGTCAGAAAAGTCTAAAAATAGTAAAAATAGCTCTTCTTACAAGGAAACACTTAATGTTCCCCAAAATGCCTCAAACGATTTTGGCTATTTCCAAGCCATCATTGAAATGCAAAAGATTTTTACCCTTTTTCCCGATCTACTCACCGAAATGGAAAAATCTTCTAAATGCACCGACCCAAATGAAAAACTAAATTGTCTCCTTAGAGTAGTCTGCTCCTCTGTCAACAACGTGTAGATTTCCTTTAAAACTACAATACCCTCATCTTATTTTTAAAATGTTTTCTTTTTTCTATTTTTACTTTTATTTTAATTCTAACTGCGATCCAACTTTGTTGAATTGCAGCTCTTCTCTGATTGGCCAACGATACTCCGCCCATTCTGTGGGCGCTGTGTTTTTCTCAGTTTCTTCATAGCTCTTTTAGAGCCGCAATTTTAATTATTTTTTAAATATACTTTTACTCCCTGTAAAATTCTTTTGCATATTAAAGTAATTCTTTCTAAAATCAAATCCTTCTTAAAAAAAAGGGCAAATGTAAAACTCATTACAGTCATCTTCCATTCCATGACAGGAGATTAGAGGCCGACAGGCCTAGGTGCTCCAATTAAGTTCGTCAACGATCAGTTCACCGACGCGGTCATCGAAACTCATAGCCACGCCTCCCGACCAATAGAAATCGACAAACGAAACTTCACTCCACTACACATTAATAGACTACTAAAACTCAAAAACCACCTTCGTAAACGTTATCACCAGACACTCAACCCAATTTTTAAAACATATTACAATAGAGCACAATCAGATTTCAAAAAAGAACTAAAAAAATACAACGATGACATTTGGCAAAAAAGATTAGAAGCACTCAACACCACAGACAACAGCCTATGGCGCACACAAAAATTCTTCAAAAATAAAAGATCCAAAATCCCTTCTCTCAACTGTGCAACTGGTACGGCAGTCACAGATCAGCAAAAAGCTAACCTACTAGCTACTAATCTTAAAAATAACTTTATTGAAAATGAACGCGAAAATGATTCCTATAACCATAATGACGAAAATATTAACTCCACAGTAAACAACTTTCTTTCCACCCCTCCAACCACTAACATTGAACCTGCCCTTCCTGACGAAATTATTCACTACATTAAGCATGTTAACTCCAAAAAAGCTCCTGGTAAAGACTTAATCACTAATCGCATGTTAAAAAATTTCCCCATTAAACTCATCCTTATTTTAACTATTCTAGTCAACAAAATCCTCAAATTTAATCACTTTCAGAAAACTGGAAAGAAGCTATTATTTTCAATTAACAAACCTGGCAAAGATCCTCACTTAGCAACTAGTTACAGGCCTATATCCCTTCTTTCTACAATCGGTAAACTTACCGAATCCATTATTCTCCTTAGATTAAAAAACTTCATTAATTCAAATAATCTTCTCAATCCTAATCAATATGGTTTTACTACCAAACTGTCTACTTTACACCCACTCTTAAGATTAACTGAACATATCTCGGAAGGTTTCCAGAAAAGAAAAGTACGGGCGCGGTTTTCTGGATATCCAGAAAGCCTTCGACCGTGTTTGGATTAATGGACTCACTTTCAAACTAATTTCTTATAATATTCCTCCCCAATGATTCACCTCATTCACTCTTATCTCACTAACAGATCCTTCAAAGTCAGAATTAACGAGACTCTCTCGAACAAGCACCCTGTAAATGCAGGGTGTCCACAAGGTTCTTTGCTAGGCCCCCTACTATTCAATCTTTACATTAACGATATTCCTGAATATTCACTAACAAAAATTAACCTCTACGCTGACGACACTGCCATTCACGCAACATTCAAAAACCTAACTACAATTTCTTTTGCTATAAACAAACACTTACTACACCTTCAAAACTTCTATGACAAATGGAAAATTAGCATAAACGTAGAAAAATCAACAGCCATAATTTTCACGAAAAAGCATTGCCTACCACCACCAATCACCATGTACAATAAACAGATCCCATGGTCTCAGGAAGCCAAATACCTTGGCATTATTTTTGATACCCACCTTACTTGGAAACAACATATTACATACGTTCGCGATAAGTTCCGGAGAATTATGTTTAAACTCTTCCCCCTAATAGGCCGGAACTCACATTTAAGTATAGAAAACAAAGTGCTTCTCTATACAGCCGTTATGCGTCCCATCTTAGCTTATGCAAGTCCAGTTTGGGGTTATGCCGCTAAAACTAATATAAATAAACTAGATACCTTACAAAACTCTCTCATTCGTATGATCGTCAAAGCAACCAGATATATGCGCAATGACGACATTCGCAAAGATCTTAAAATTAATAGTTTTAAAGCATATATTCAGAACAATGCAATTAACTTCTTTACTAATTTGGATTTAATCAATAATGTCAATATTCAAAACTTAATTCCTTATACTCCAAATGACAATACAAAAAGGCCAAGAAGAATACTTCTTGATTCTTATAATCCTCCGTAATTTTTAACTTTGTGCAATTTAATATTGCACACCCTATTTGCTAAAATTAATCTTTTAAAATTTATCTTCTAAAATTCTATCTTTTAAAAAATATTTTGTCATTTTTCCTCGGCTCTCCCCACTGGACTTGCTCCTCCCCATTTACAATTTCACAGCCCGATGGGCAGCCAACCTGAGTCAAATATCACTCTACCAGCATCCAATCAGAGAGCAGCCCCTAAGCTCTCAGCCATGCCAAAAAACTTGAACATCACCCATCCTGATGAAGCACGTTTGCCACGCCTCCCTGATTCCATCGACCAACCAATCACCGCCATGCCACAGAGCAGAATGTAAAACTCCACTTTCGCCAAGCCCAACATCAAAGATTTCCAGATAAGGGATTGAGGACTGTGATACAGTCCAGACGCCCATAAATCAATCGTTCAATCGTAATTTCTCTGGAACGATTCTGGATTCTGACACGGACTATAGAGGTTGACTGGTCGCCGCTCTAGACAGTGGCCCGCAAGAGATCTCCCTCTATCACATAAATTGGATGCGTCTTCTATACGCCCCAATTTATTTCGCACGTTTCACCTCCACTATCACGCACGCATAACTGGCTACAGCACTTTTCAGTGCTATTTGCGTAGTACAATTCTTTACAAACTATTTAGGTTACTCTCGGATACGACTTGGACATGGCTCAGGCACATCAAACGGACATGGACTTTACACCCCAATCACCGCTCTCTACTGCCTCATCCGGTACTGCTCCCACCTCTTGCGAGGAGCTCACCGCGATGAAAAACTACATAAGGAGGTTACGAATTATCTGTAACGAGAAGAGTAAAACCGTCTCACTCCTACGATCCGACCACGGACATGACGAATCTGACGCTCTCTATCAACTCGCCTGGAATGAGTTCCAGGACGTCCAAGGCACTCTCCAACAAGCGGTGAGTGATTTTGACTCTCTCCCTCAATGTACCAACCCAGGCTGCTCTCATCTTATTTCCCCTAGTAATACCCCGATTTCAACTCCACCTCCCTCTCCTACAAGGAGAAACTGTCAGCTAAAAAGGAAAGACGAGGAAGATTTTGAATTTCCTCCCCTACGTAAAACTGCCAGGAAAACCACTCTAGAAGATTCTGATGATATTATTTTAGACAATCAATTTTCCTTACTCCCAAACGTTATTATAAAGCAACAAGCCACAGGTCAAGTGGCGCCATCTACTGTTAATCTTAAAAAGCCCACGGTAAACGCTAATGATAAACAAACACAAGGGACAAATGCGCTCCCACCCCCAGTAATGATGAAAATTACCACAACGTATCGAGAACAGGTTGATACAATTAAAAAGTATTTTCCACATTTAAGACTCAAAACTACAGGAGATTACATAAAACTTTATTCCAACACTGATGAACAAAATACGGCGGTAAAACACACATTAAAAAGCTTAGGATACAGATTTTACGTAATCACCCCCAAAAATGAAAGACCTATTAAAATTGTAATTAAAGGCTTCCCAAAAACTGCAGACCCTGAAAACATTAAAGCCGACCTAGAAGCCGAAGGTTTTGAACCAGATAAAGTTACTCAACTCATAGGACGTCGCACAAAACAAAAACTCCCAATATTTTTAGTAACTCTCCCAAGATCAATTGAGAACCTTAAAATATTTGACCTAAAAACACTAGCCCACCTCAACATTACTGTTGACGGCTACAACGGCAAGGGTGTAACCCAGTGCTACACTTGCCAAAACTTCCACCATAATTCTGATAACTGTTTTTTGAAACCTAGATGTCTGAAGTGCGGTGAAGAACACCTCAACAAGGACTGTCCCATAAAGCAACGCCTTGAAACCAAATTCTGCATCAATTGCCAGGTCTACGGTCACATGGCCAACTGGCATGGCTGCCCCTGTTTCCCCAAGCCCCCTAAGGGCGCTGCTAAAACCAACAGGAATACGTACACAAACCTGTACAACAGCTTTGTAAAACCAAACTTCTCTTACGCGCAAGTAACGAACAACACTCCACGAAATAACTCTCAAAACAAGCAACAGATGGCGCCACGAAGAGTTGAGACTTCTCGCCAAACTGAGGCCGTTAATATTATACCACCCATTCCAATTCTAAAAGAAACTGCACCCCCAATAATTAATTCTAATCCAACTCCTACTGTAAACTCTAATGTTATAAATGGTAATAATAATAACGATATTAAAGCTTTGCTAAGTACTACTGTTCAATGTCTTACCCAACTCTTAAATGCAATGAACACAACCCCTAATCTTGCTAATAATTTCGATACTGTAAACTCCGCCCAAGCGGATGCAAACCAAATGTACGGCCTAATAGAGGCATCTTGCAATAAAATTAATAATGATAAGTAAATCACCTATCGGCCTCAGTTTGTGTTCCTGGAACGCTAACGGCATATTAAGTAAACTTACCGAACTTAAAATTTTTATTGAGCAGCACTCCCCAGATTTAATTTTAATTCAAGAAACACATTTGAGACCTTCACACAACATCAACATAGCTAATTACACCTGCTATAGAAATGACAGACCAACATCCTCTGATAACAACAGGGCCTTCGGTGGAACTCTCATTCTCGTTAAAAACGCTATTAATCATTATTCTCTCCCTACCCCTCCTATGCAAACTATTGAAGCTACTATTGTAATTTTAACTCCTTTTGATCACGATCCAATATCGATTGTTAGTGTTTATATACCGCCGAATTCCGACGAGTATACCTTCACTATCGACATTGAGAATCTTATTCAAACCAGCAGTAACTGCGTTTTATTTGGCGATTTTAATGCCCCGCATACTGCCTGGAACTGCAATTCTAACTCCTCCAGAGGAATACGCCTCCTGGACTATACTAACCTGGCTAATCTTTATATTGCCTACCCGGATACTCCAACGAGGTTCGGACTTAATTCAGCTAATACTTTAGACATTGCCATTATTAGAAACTTTTATTACCCCTATACCATCAACTCTCTTCATGAGCTGTCCTCTGACCACAACCCTGTAATGCTTAACTTTACTCTCAAACTTAACAAAGATATCACTAACCCCAGGGCAGTTCACACGAATTGGCCGCTTTTTTCCAAATATTTAAATACTAATCTTTCGCTTTTGAATTACACCCAAATTCCATTAATTCTACTTCTGACATAGATCTGAAAATTTCCGAGTTCACCGATACGGTCCGCGCCGCCCACAGCCACGCCTCTCGACCAATAGAAACGCTCCGCAAAAGTTTCACTCCACATCACATTCACAAACTAATCAGACAGAAAAATCAATTTAGAAATTTATATCATAGAACACTTGACCCTCATTATAAAACACTTTACAACAGAGCTAAAAAAAACGTCAAAAAGGAACTTAAAAATTATACCAATGAAAACTGGACAGCCAGATTACAAGCACTCAACACACAAAACAACAGTCTATGGGCGGTGCAAAAATTCTTCAAAAACAAGCGTTCAGACATTCCATCTCTACACTGCACAACAGGCACGGCTATTACAGACAAGCAGAAAGCCGATATCTTGGCCGAATCTATCCTCACTAATTTTACGGAAAATGAGAGGCAAAATAATGATTTTGACGATGATGACGAAATAGTCAACAATACAGTTAATGCTTTTCTATCTCACCCTCCCCCTCCCACCGCTGAAACGGCATATCCCTCTGAGATTATTTCTTATATCAAAAGTTCTAACCCTAAAAAAGCGCCAGGTAAAGATGGCATCAGTAATCGCATGACAAAAAACTTTACGCTCAAAACAATTCTGATACTAACAATATTAGTCAACAAGATTCTCAAACATAACTACTTTCCTAAAATCTGAAAAGAGGCCATATTATCTTTCCCATACTTAAGCCAGGTAAAAGCAAAAATAATCCTGCTAGCTACAGGCCAATTTCCCTTCTTTCTACCTTAAGCAAGATTACCGAATCCATCATATTAACTAGACTCAAAAATATCATTAATATTAACAAAACTATTAATCCTAATCAATATGGGTTTACTAATAAACTCTCCACTCTTCATTTACTGCTCAATTTAACAGAAGCAATCTCAGAGGGATTTCAAAGAAAAAAGAGCACCGGCGCAGTCTTTCTGGATATCCAGAAAGCCTTCGACCGCGTGTGGCTTACCGGATTAACTTTCAAGCTCATCACGTACAACATTCCCCCACCAATTATTTGCCTACGCCACTCGTACAACTCCGATAGCTCCTATCAGGTTCGAGTCAAGGATACGCTTTCAAACACGAAAAATATTCGCTGCGGAGTAGCTCAGGGTAGTCTCCTTGGGCCTCTGCTTTTTAATTTGTACATCAACGACATACCAGATTACACGCTTACAAAACTCAACATGTTCGCAGACGACACAGCTGTGCACACAACATACAGAAGAATCAGCTCAGTCACATATGCACTTAATAAACACCTTAAATTACTTGAGAAATATTACGACCAGTGGAAAATCAGCATTAATGTTGAAAAATCCGCTGCCGTAATATTCACCAAAAGACGCAAACTGCCACCACCACCCACTATGTACAACACAACAATTCCTTGGTCTCAAAGCACTAAATACCTTGGTATCATCTTTGATAAAAATCTCACTTGGAGAACACACATTCAACACACGCGAAATAAATTCCGGAAAATAATGTTTAAATTATACCCCCTAATTGGCCGGAATTCCGAATTATCTAGAGACAATAAAGTGCTCCTCTTCACAGCCGTTATGCGTCCAATATTAGCCTACGGGTGCCCAGTGTGGGGATACGCAGCTAAAACTAATATTAATATCCTTGATACTCTGCAAAATTCTACTATCCGAATGATCGTAGGTGCTCGTAGATATATGAGAAATGATGACATTCGGAAAGCGATTAAAATTAATAGCTTTAAATCTTACATTCAAAAAATTGCAAAAAAATTCTTTAATTCACTTAAATTTACAAACAATGAAAATATGATTAATATGCCAAATTACAACTCTCATGACAATACCAAAAGGCCGAGAAGAATTCTTCTCGATTCTTATAATCCACCTTAATCTTTTGGTTTAGTGCAATTTGATTGCACACTCTTTGCTAAATTTTTTCTAATTATCATTTATTTTGAATATTTTTCTTTTATTTTATTATAATTTTATCTATCATTTTTCGTATCCCCACCATCAGGGTTAGCCTCTCCCCCTTTAGACTTAAATTTCTTACTGAGAGATTTGAGCAGCCAATGAGAGACTCAATTATCACCAGCCATGATCCAATACGAGAGCACCCACTCAGCTCTCCGTCTTGAAAGCAGATTTCCGCATGACCCGGGACATTTCCTCAACGATTGGCTCAGCCAATCAGCATTCTGCTACTCGCTAGCATGATAAAAATATGGTCCGATCAACATATACATACCACGGAGACCACGCACCTGCGAGCTCCACGACCTGTCGAATCATCATGAGCGAATCAAGCGATTATATGGAACTTTCGCCGACAAAATTTGACCAAGTTTCCGCCTGCGAGAAACTTAGAGATACTGTCACAGGTATCTCAGCTCTTCATTTATCTATTCACGGGATGGACGGACGTTCTCCCAGCCCCGGAAATTCATTCATGGACATGTACATTTCCGGCAAACAGGCCATGATCAGGAGAAAAGAGGAGATGGTAAGTGAGCTTCAAACCCTCCCACCATGTACTATCTCAGACTGCCGGATCATAAGATTCCCTCTACCTCGGTAGAAGAGGAAAATAATTTTTTGTTCCCTCCCCTCCTGTTAATGAAAATAAGATTGAAAATAAAACTAAAATCAATAGCAAATCTAAGAAAAAATTTAGCAAAAAACGTAAACAGAAAGGTAAGGATTCTACGGAAGAGTTTATCTTTCCGAAAAAGACGGCCAGACCGATCTCTCCTACCTCCACCCAGGACCCCATAGAAACTAACAATAGTTTCTCCGATCTTGAACAGGATGTCGAGCATCCTCCTTCGATTGAAACAGTAACTACCGAAGTAGTTACACCCAAGATTTCCCCCCCTCACCCTATAATGCTTAAAATCAAAAACAATTTCAGAGAGCAAATTAAATGCATCTCAGAAAAATTCCCTAATTTACGTAATAGAATCGTTAATGACGTAATAAAAATGTTCTCCACCGACCATGAAGAATACAGAAAACTTAAACACTTTTTAGAGACTGATAAAGATTTCGAATTTTTCATTCTCAAACGCCAAAAAGATAAACCTATTAAAGCCATTATTAACGGCCTCCCTAATTCTGCTTTAATTACTGATATCACTAACGACTTAAAATTAATCGGATTCAATATAGATAGCTGCACGCAACTAATCTCCAAAAGAACTAAAAAATCCCTCCCATATTTCCTAATTACTTTACCAAGAAACGATTTAAATAGTAAAATTTTTGACATCAAAAAGTTGGGTTATTTGCAGGTGAAAGTAGAAGGTTACCTCGTTAGAGGAATAACCCAATGCTTCAACTGCAATAACTTCTACCATACTGCCGCGAATTGTTTTATGAAACCAAGATGCCTTAAATGCGGTAAAGACCATGCCACGCGAAATTGTCACATCAAAGAACGACAAGAAAACCCATTTTGTATCAACTGCCAGGACTTCGGTCACTCGGCATGTTACACTAAATGTCCCAAATTCCCCCAAAAAAGGCACTGCCTTTTCCGACCCGATTAAAAGAAAAATTTTTTCAAGCAAATGGACAAAAGAGGGAATTTCCTTCGCTAACGTTGTTAGCGGAGAAATCCCCAATCAGATCCCCTCCGAAACCGAAAACCTAACTGCAAATAAAAAGGAAGACTCTTCCAGTGGATTCCTTACCCAAGATAATAACAGTTCAGATTTTTCCCAAGTTTTGAAACTTTTTAATACTATCTCAAACCTCGTGAAGAAAAACCCCAAAATTCTCGACCTTCTCTCTAAATTTAAAACAGCAAATTCCGACGAAGAAAAAACCTGCCTTCTGGCAGAAGCTATAATGAACAATATTTAAATTTCCCTATCATTCTTAATTGTAACTTTTATTTTTCACCCCTTAACTTTTTAAAATTCTCTCAAAATAATCGAATTTCTCTTTTATTAAATTTAATTTAAAGTCACTTTCTATTTCAAAGTACATGATTTCAATCTTAAAAGCTCACTGCCATCCTCCAATCAACGATCGCTCCATAGCCAACACCTCCTGCACTGCCATTGGACCTCCTCCTCTGAAGTCACGCCCCTCTCTTCAAGCCCAAGTTTCCAAAACCATGAAAATCAGAGTCCCAGATAGAGGATAGAAGAATGCTGACGCATTCTAGATTCCTGGTTACAAAATCATCCGTCATATACATACCGGATATGGGATGGAGGCTCGCTTCGCGAGCCATATGTCCAGTTATTGCACCGAAGGCACCGAAGGTAATCTCTCTGAAGAAGGATTCTGGATTCTGACACGGACTATAGAGGTTGACTGGTCGCCGCTCTAGACAGTGGCCCGCAGGAGATCTCCCTCTATCACATAAATTGGATGCGTCTTCTCTACGCCCCAATTTATTTCGCACGTTTCACCTCCACTATTACACACGCATAACTGGCTACAGCACTTTTCAGTGCTATTTGCGTAGTACAGTTTTTTACAAACTATTTCGGTTACTCTCGGATACGACTTGGACATGGCTCACGAACAGCAAACGGACATGGATTTTACACCCCAATCACCGCTCTCTACTTCCTCATCCGGTACTGCTCCCACCCCTTGCGAGGAGCTCACCGCGATGAAAAACTACATAAGGAGACTACGCATTATCTATAACGAGAAGGAAAAAACCGTCTCACTCCTACGAACTGACTACGGGCATGATGAATCGGACGCTCTTTACCAACTCGCATGGAATGAGTTCCAGGACGTGCAAGGCACTCTCCAACAAGCGGTGAGTGATTTTGACTCTCTCCCCCCTGTACCAACCCAGGCTGCTCTCATCTTATTTCCCCTAGAATTACGCCTAATTCTACTCCACCACCCTCTCCTACTAGGAGAAATTCTCAATTAAAAAGAAAAGACGAGGAAGACTTTGAGTTTCCTCCACTCCGTAAAACTGCTAGAAAAGCTATTCTCGAAAAATCTGAAGATCTTGTCTTAGACAATCAGTTTTCTTTACTCCCCAATGTAATAATGAAGCAACAAGTCACAGGACAAGTGGCACCATCTACTGCTACTCCAAATAAACCCACTGAAAAAGCTAATCAATATCAAGGTACAAATGCTCTCCCACCTCCCATTATGATGAGAATAAATGAAACGTATCGTGAACAAGTCGATACTATGAAAAAGTACTTTCCCCACTTAAGATTAAAAACCACTGGTGAATATATCAAACTCTATTCCAACACAGAAGAACAAAATAGGGCAGTTAAGCACACAATGAAAAGTCTCGGATACCGTTTATACACAATTACCCCCAAAAATGAGAGACCCATCAAAATTGTCATTAAGGGCTTCCCTAAAACCGCTGACCCAGAAACCATAAAAGCCGAACTTGAAGCAGAAGGATTTGAACCTGATAAAGTAACACAACTTATAGGTCGTCGCACGAAGCAAAAATTACCAATATTCCTAGTAACTCTCCCTAGATCAATGGAAAACCTTAAGATATTCGACTTAAAAACGCTAGCCCACCTCAACATTACTGTTGACGGCTATAATGGCAAGGGAGTAACCCAGTGTTACACTTGCCAAAACTTTCATCACAATTCTGATAACTGTTTCTTAAAGCCACGATGTTTGAAGTGTGGTGAAGAACACCTCACCAAGGACTGTCCCATCAAACAACGCTTAGAAACTAAATTTTGTATCAATTGCCAGGTCTACGGTCACATGGCCAACTGGCATGGCTGCCCCTGTTTCCCCAAGCCCCCTAAGGACGCTGCTAAAACCAACAGGAATACGTACACAAACCTGTACAACAGCTTTGTAAGACCAAACTTCTCTTACGCGCAAGTAACGAACAACACTCCACGAAATAACTCTCAAAACAAGTAACAGATGGCGCCACGAAGTGTTGAGACTTCTCGCCAAACTGAGGCCGTTAATATTATACCACCCATTCCAATTCTAAAAGAAACTGCACCCCCAATAATTAATTCTAATCCAACTCCTACTGTAAACTCTAATGTTATAAATGGTAATAATAATAACGATATTAAAGCTTTGCTAAGTACTACTGTTCAATGTCTTACCCAACTCTTAAATGCAATGAACACAACCCCTAATCTTGCTAATAATTTCGATACTGTAAACTCCGCCCAAGCGGATGCAAACCAAATGTACGGCCTAATAGAGGCATCTTGCAATAAAATTAATAATGATAAGTAAATCACCTATCGGCCTCAGTTTGTGTTCCTGGAACGCTAACGGCATATTAAGTAAACTTACCGAACTTAAAATTTTTATTGAGCAGCACTCCCCAGATTTAATATTAATTCAAGAAACACATTTGAGACCTTCACACAACATCAACATAGCTAATTACACCTGCTATAGAAATGACAGACCAACATCCTCTGATAACAACAGGGCCTTCGGTGGAACTCTCATTCTCGTTAAAAACGCTATTAATCATCATTCTCTCCCTACATATATAGAACGAGCTCGGACGCTGACCAGTGAGGTTGAACTGCAAACGCTCTCCCTCTGCTACTACGACCGACCGCCACGTGGCATATTGATTCGGCAGTATCTTGTTATTTTCCCCTCCCCATATTGATAGTGCATCTATTCTCTACAGCCCTTGTCAGGGCTAACCTGCTTGAGCAGACACTGTAATTCTCCCCTATTTTTTGACCTGATAACAAATGGAAATGGATAATCGAAACGAACCCACGGATATGGACTTAATCGACTCGCCCAGACGAACACCAACTCCTCCACCTCTTTCGGCATGTGAGCAGATTTTACAAAACAAAGCCCAGCTGCAAAAGATGGAGACTTTCAAAAAGTTCAAGCTGGCCTGCATCGCTGAACTTCAAGCCATGCCCGATCACCACCCGGATGAGCCTTTCTACAGACGTGCCGTTTCGAGCTTCAAGAAGTTGAAGAAACAATTAACTTGGCGGTAAGTGATTTAGCCTCATTTCCTCCTTGTGTTTCCCTGGCTGCCCTCATCATGATTCAGGATTGAAAATTATTACGCCTAAAAACTCCCCAGATGTAACTCCTACTAAAAAAAAGAGTATTAAACCTTAATAGTAACAGGATTTCAATAAACGAAAAGAAGAATCGGACTTTGAATATCCTCCTCTAAGGAAGACAACTAAAAAGCAAATTTTAAATATTCCAAATGATAGCATTTCGATTTCCCCAAATAGATTTTCCTTACCTAGTGATAGCAATATAGAAGAAATCACAGGTTCTCAAAACGCTATTCCGTTGTTACTCCCAAACCCCCATCGGCCACTGGCCCTACCCCTTCCGGCAATCAAAACCCCGTTAGTACGCTTCCCCTCCAGTCATGCTTAGAATCACTGAAACTGTCAGAAGTCAAATGAAAATTATTAATGAAAAGTTCCCTAAGATAAGATCCCGTACAACCGGAGAATTTATTAAACTTTATACCGATAACTTAGAACAATTTCATGAACTGTTAACTTTTGCTAAAAAAACTAAATTCAATTTTATGAAATTAAACCCAAAAACGAGCGCCCCATCAAGGTTGTACTGAAAGGACTGCCCCGCAACTTCAAGGTCGAAGAAATTCAAGCCGACTTAGAAGAACTAGGCTTTACCCTGAAAAAGTAAATCAGCTAATAGGCCGCCGTAGTAAACAACCTATCCCGGTATTTCTGGTGACTCTCCCAAGAAGTATTGAGAATTTAAAATCTTCCACTTAAAAACCCTAAGTTACTTAAGCATTCGTGTGGAAGGTTACAACGGAAAAGGTGTCACGCAATGCTACACGTGTAACCACTTCCATCATAATTCAGAGAACTGTCATCTAAACCCCCGCTGCTTAAAATGGGGTGAGGGACATATTACCCGTGAATGCCCAATAACCGAAAGGCTAGAAACTGCCTACTGTATCAACTGCGAAATGTACGGCCACATGGCTAACTGGAGAGGATGCCCCCTGTTTCCCAAAGCCCCCTAAGGGCACTGCCCTGAATAATCGTAATTCGTATACTAATGTATACAATAGTATTATAAGACCCAATGTATCCTATGCTCAAGCCGCGAATCCAAATAAAATTTCAACCAACTTTAACTCCCAAAATAAACAACCGATGGCACCAAAAGGACCTGTGAATTCTGCTCAAATTGAGGCCAATAGAAATCCCTCTGCAAATAACAGATCCATTCCAAATTTTAATAACAAGTCTAATAATAACTTTAACGGATATAACTTTAACGGAAATATTTTTAATAATAATAATTTTAACTTGCAAGCGACCCTACAAATGACTATGCAATGTTTGTGCCAACTTTCTCAATTTACCCAAGCCATAGCTACTTCAAATCCTAATTTCATGAATAATTTTAACCAAGTGCAAAGAGCAAACAATAACCCAAATCAAATGTACGCCTTATTAGAGGCCTCTTGTAACAATAATAATGGTTAAGTCCCCCATTGGCCTCAATTTGTGTTCTTGAACGCAAACGGACTGCTTAGACGTAGAGTAGAGCTACGAATTTTTATAGAGAAGCACTCTCCCGATATTTTTCTCATACAGGAAACTCATCTGAGACCTTCGCACACTTTTACAATAGCAAATTACACTTGCTACAGAAATGATAGGATCACTAACGCAACGGCCGCCGGCGGAACTCTTATTCTTATCAAAAATCTCTTAAACATTACTGTCTCCCCACCCCACCTATGCAAGCTATTGAAGCGACTAACATTATTCTAACTCCCCTCGACCATGACCCCGTTTCTATTGTCTCTGTTTACATTCCCCCTTCCTCTGACGATAACTTATTTACAATAGATTTAGAATATTTTCTCCAAACGAGTAGTCATTGTGTCGTCTTCGGCGATTTCAATGCTACTCATAGCGCTTGGAATTGCAATGCAAACTCAAACAGAGGCAAGCATCTTTTTAATTTTGCCAATATCTTAAATCTGCACATAGCTTTTCCTGACTCTCCCACAAGATTTGGCCATAACTCAGCTAATACAATAGACTTTGCTTTAATCAAAAACTTTTACTACCCTTATACTATTAAATCTATTAATGATCTATATTCTGACCACAACCCTGTTTTCCTAAATTTCGATTTTAAACTTAAAGTGGAATCCTCAAATCCTAGAGCAATTACCACCAACTGGAAGGATTTTAGAATTAATTTAAATAATAACTTCTCTCTTTTTAACTACTATCCGAATAATATTAATAATACCAACGATCTTGAAACCAAAATTACAGAGTTCACTGAAGCGGTCGTCGCTACCCATAGCCACGCCTCCCAGCCAATAGTGAACGCTCACCGAAACTACACTCCAAATCACATTAATCAACTTATTAAGCATAAAAACAACCTACGTAAACGATATCAGCAGACTTTAAATCCTTTTATAAAACTTTATGCAATAGAGCTCAAGCCAACCTCAAAAAAGAACTTAAAATATATAGTAATGATACTTGGAATGCTAGACTAGAAGCTCTAAATACAACTGACAATAGCCTCTGGGAGGCACAGCGGTTCTTAAAAAAATAAAAGATCTCAAATTCCTACGTTGAACTGTGCTACTGGTATGGCCGTCACTGATCCGCAGAAGGCTAACCTCCTTGCTAATACGATTAAAAATAACTTCATTGAAAATAACCGCATGCAGGACAACTACGATCAGGATGACGAGGTTGTCACCTCTGCTGTGAATACCTTTCTCTCTTCCCCCCCTTCTACTCAAATTGAACCTGTCATGCCTGATGAAATTATTAACTTCATTAAAAATACTAGCTCTAAAAAGGCCCCGGTAAAGATACTATCACAAATAAAATGCTAAAAATTTTCCTATCAAATTAATCCTCATACTAACTATTCTTGTCAATAAAATTCTTAAATTTCATCACTTTCCTAGTAACTGGAAAGAAGCTATCATTTTCCCTATTATTAAACCTGGTACAAATAAAAATCTTCCTAATTCATATAGACCTATTTCTCTCCTTTCAACTTTAAGTAAATTAACTGAGTACATTATTCTTAATAGACTTAAAAAATTCATTAATGATAATAGCCTAATTAACCCTAATCAATATGGATTTACAAATAAACTATCTACCCTTCATCCTCTTCTCAGACTAACAGAAAGTATTTCGGAAGGTTTCCAAAAAAGAAGAGCACGGGAGTGGTCTTTCTGGATATCCAGAAAGCCTTCGACCGTGTTTGGATTTTAGGACTCACTTTCAAACTAATTACTTACGATATTCCTTCTCCCTCATTCACCTCATCCACTCGTATCACTAACAGATCCTTTCGGATCAGAGTAAATGAATCATTATCTAACTCTCATTCCATCTCTGCAGGGGTGTCCTCAGGGCTCATTGCTCGGGCCCCCTGTTGTTCAATCTCTATATAAATGACATTCCCAGCTACTCACTAACAAATATTAGTCTCTATGCGGATGATACGGCCATTAATGCCACGTACAAAAACTTAAAGACTGTTACCTTTGCCATTAACAAACACCTCAAGCTGCTAGAAAATTATTACGACAGATGGAAAATTAGTATCAATGTAGAAAAAAATCTTGTGCCGTCATCTTTACCAAAAGCGCACCATTCCTCCCCTCTCATAATGTTCAATAAACAAATTCCCTGGTCTCAGAATACCAAATATCTTGGCGTTATTTTTGACTCGCACTTAACTTGGAAACAACACATATTACACGTTCGCGATAAGTTCGAAAAACAATGTTTAAATTTTCCCCTAATTTCCCGGAACTCACATTTAAGTAGAGATAACAAAGTGCTTCTTTATACAACCGTTATCGTCAATACTCGCTTATGCCTGTCAGTATGGGGTTATGCTGCTAAAACCAATATTAATATTTTAAATACTCTGCAGAATTCATATATTAGAATGATTGTAAATGCCTGCCGCTACATGAAAAATGATCGCATAAATAAAGCTCTTAAAATCACTAGTTTTTAAAGCACATATTCAAAAATTAGCTATAAATTTTTTTCGATAATTTGCCAAATACTAATAATGTAAATATATTAAATCTAAACGATTACAACTGTAACGATAATACTAAAGGCCAAGAAGAATCCTTTTGGATTCTTACAATCCGCCTTAGCTTTTTTATCCCTGCAATAATTTTTAATTATTGCACCCTAATAAATTTTTAAAATTTTTTATTATTTTTCTTTCAATATTTATTTAATCTCACACCCAACTGGACAAGTATATTTTTAACTTTTACCCCCATGGGCAGCCAGCCTGAGGCTAAATTCACTTCTACCTCCAATTCACTGAGAGCAGTCCTAAGCTCTCAGCACCGTATAAAACTTTAACTCAAGTAGTCATCTCTAAGCCCCTCCTCCCGGATTCCATCACCACAGCCAAATCGCCGACATGTCACTCCGCAGACTGAAAAAACCAACGAAGTCAAGTCCTGCATCACAGACATCATGATATGGGATTGAGGACTGTTTATCAGTCCAGGTTGCCCAAAAAATAGACTGTCATCCACTGTCATCCATTCTCTCCCTACCCCTCCTATGCAAAACTATTGAAGCTACTATTGTAATTTTAACTCCTTTTGATCACGATCCAATATCGATTGTTAGTGTTTATATACCGCCGAATTCCGACGAGTATACCTTCACTATCGACATTGAGAATCTTATTCAAACCAGCAGTAACTGCGTTTTATTTGGCGATTTTAATGCCCCGCATACTGCCTGGAACTGCAATACTAACTCATCCAGAGGCGTACGACTCCTGGACTTTACTAACTTGGCTAATCTTTATATTGCCTACCCGGATACTCAACGAGATTCGGACTTAATTCAGCTAATACTTTAGACATAGCTATTATTAGAAATTTTTATTACCCCTATACCATCAACTCTCTTCATGAGCTGTCATCGGACCACAACCCAGTTATGCTTAACTTTACTCTTAAGAGGACTTGGTACCTAAAAAATCACAAACCTATCGTTTTTTATTTTCATTTAATCTTATTCTTTGCATTATTATCTTTCGATTGATATATCACTTGTGCATGTCGAAAAGTTAGAAGTTGACTAAAACTTCATTTGAAAACAAATTAGGCAATTCAGCCACACACCCTTTTTAGAAAAAAAAGCTAAAAAATGCTTTATGATAAAAAAAAATCTGTTTTAGAAATAGAAATAGTAACTATAAAAAAGAATGTGTAGTATTAAAAGCAGAATATTTCCGAGGCAATACAATAATGTAATTTTTCTTCCTTGTGAAATGTGTGCATGCAAAATTTTTAAATTAAGGCATTTTATATTAATAATTTTATAATTTTTGTTCTTCTTCCTGATATATTTTTCATACAAATGTAATACTTTAATATTATAAGAAGAAAAACAGCTAAAATTTCTGTCGTGACAGAAAAAAAAAATTTTTTAACATTTTTCTTGAATTTTCATGGACAATTAGTACTCTCTAAAAGTTAATCATTTATAAAAGTGTGTGGGTTGAAAAATATGAAAATGCAATTATTTTAAAGAAAAACGTATAACTAATATCTTAAAGTGGTATTTTTAAGTTTAATTAAGCTTATAATAATTATTTTTTCAGAGTTATAAACTTTAAATCTGTTTTTCTCAGTTTGTGTTTTCGAAACCTTAGTGCATTCAAAATGCTACTCCTTCGACAATTATTTACCAATCACTTCCATTTTTTTCTTGCGTGTTGAAAATAAAGCATGCAATAAAATTAGGGATCCGTTTGCTATAAACTGAATACTTTTTTTAAAAAAAATAAAATGTAAGACATGTTGGCTTTTTCGTTGATTTTTAGCCTGTATATCAACATTTTATTTTTTTTTCTCGAAAACGAATGAAGTTATTCTAAAATTGATCCCTAAAGTTGTTTAGATCATCCATAAGAGTATTATAAAAAATTTCAGGTCAAAAAATTAATTTTTACAAAAGGAGTAGGATTTTAAAATTTTCCCCAATTTTCTTCAAAAAATTAAAATTTTTAAAATTTGTGTGAATAATATATGAAAATGTTCATCTGGTAACATTTTCTTGACTAGGAAACATTGTATAAAATGCTAAAATATAATTTTTAAATACGTAAATAAAGAAGTTTGCTCAAAGGGTGCCAAGTCCCCTTAAACTTAACAAAGATATCACTAACCCCAGGGCAGTTCACACGAACTGGCCGCTATTTTCCAATTATTTAAATACTAAACTTTCGCTTTTCAACTATCACCCAAATTCCATTAATTCTAATTCTGACATAGATCAAAAAATTTCTGAGTTCACCGATACGGTCCGCGCCGCCCATAGTCACGCCTCTCGACCAATAGAAACACTTCGCAAAAGTTAACACTCCACATCACATTCACAAACTGATCAAACAGAAAATCAATTTAGAAACTTATATCACAGAACACTTGACCCACATTACAAAACACTGTACAACAGAGCACAAAAAAACGTAAAAAAGGAACTTAAAAATTATACAAATGAAAACTGGACTGCCAGATTACAAGCACTCAGCACACAAGACAACAGTCTATGGGCGGTGCAAAAATTTTTCAAAAACAAACGTTCAGACATTCCATCTCTACACTGCACTACAGGCACGGCTATTACAGACCAGCAGAAAGCTAATATCCTGGCCGAATCTATCCTCGAAAATTTTACTGAAAACGAGAGGCATAATAACGATTTTGACGAAGAAGACGAAATTGTTAATAATACTGTCAAGGCATTTATTTCGCACCCTCCCCCCTTTTGCAGAAACGGCTTATCCCTCTGAGATTATTTCTTACATTAAAAGTTCTAATGCTAAAAAAGCGCCAGGTAAAGATGGCATCAGTAATCGCATGACTAAAAAACTTTACGCTCAAAGCAATTCTGATTTTAACAATACTAATCAATAAGATACTAAAGCATAATTACTTTCCTAAAATCTGAAAAGAGGCCATAATTTTTCCAATACTTAAACCAGGTAAAAAGCAAAATAATCCTGCTAGTTACAGACCAATTTCTCTTTCTCTCTACATTAAGCAAGATTACTGAATCAATTATTTTAACTAGACTCAAAATGTCATCAATATTAACAATATAATTAACCCTAATCAATACGGATTTACTAATAAACTTTCAACTCTCCACCCACTACTCAATTTAACGGCAGCAATCTCAGAGGGATTTCAAAGAAAAAGAAAGCACCGGCGCAGTCTTTCTGGATATCCAGAAGCCTTCGACCGCGTGTGGCTTACCAGTTTAACATTCAGTT